>CAUYON010062424.1:0-10517 GCA_963573935.1 Arctocebus calabarensis
TGAGTTTACTTTTGTGGTGGAGGATTGCGCTGGTCATTATGGAGGATAGGTCTGAGAATATCCTGGAGAGCTGGTTTAGTTATGGCAAATTTCTTCAACATGTGAATGTCATTAAAGTATTTAATTTCTCCATCATAAATGCAACTCAGTTTAGCTGGATACAGGATCCAGGGTTGAACGTTATTTTGTTTTAGATTAAAAGTCGATGACCATCCTCTTCTAGCTTGAAAGGTTTGCGCAGAGAGATCTGTAGTCATTTTAATATTCTTCCCCTTGTAGGTGATAGTTTTCTTACGTCTGACTGTTTTCAGAATTTTCTCCTTCATATTAACTTTAGTGAAGTTAATTATGTGTCTAGGGGTTGTCTTATTTGGGTTGAGTTGTGCTGGAGTTCTGAAACTGTCTTCTATCTACGCTAATATATCTATCTACTAATTATCTTCTATGCTAATTTCACTAGCATTTCAGAATCTCTTGGCATGTCTGGAAAGTTCTCGTTCATAATCTCATGAAAAAGGGCCTCTGTGATTTGCGAAGCAACTTTGTCACCCTCAGGAATTCCTATAAGACAAATATTAGTTTTCTTTGAATTATCCCAAAGCTTTCTGAGAGAATGATCTGTTTTTGCTCTCCATTTTTCTTCCTCTGAGTGCTTGGGAGCATCAAAAGCTTTGTCTTCAATATCAGAAATCCTTTCTTATGCTTGCTGCATTCTGTTACTGATGGATTCTCCTGTATTTCTCAGATCTTTGAGGGCTGTAAATTCTTATCTCAGTGTGTTAAAATCTTTGGTGATTTTGTCTTTGAATTCATTGAATTTTTGAGACAACTTTTGAATTGCTCCTTGAATTTCTTATTCCAATTTAACCTCCATTCTATTAATCTTATTTTCAATCCAAACTCTGAATTCAATTTCTGACATCTCAGTCATTTGTCTATGAATAGGATCTTTAGTTGTGTCCGCAATATCATTCCTTGGGGGAGTTGATCTACTCTGTTATTCGTGTTACCGGAGTTTTTCCACTGATTTCGCCCCATGATTATTTTACACCATTTGGCTAGATGAGCAGATAAGGTGAAATTGGGTTGGAGGCTCCTGGAGTAGTGATTAACCCGCCCTTTACCCAAGAGCTGTGATTGGTGTCTGTACCTTTTCCTCTAGAGCTTTGCAAAGGACTCGTACAGTGCTACAGCCTCAGAAACTGGGGACCTGCTTGGTATGATGTGGCTAAATGGCTCTGTCTTGTTTTCAGCTGGTCTCTTTCCTACCCTAGTGAATTAGTTACTGTGGGTTGAAGTCTCAGCTGTAGAGAAATACTGGCAATTAAGTCACCCTGCCCCCCACAGGCAACAACTGGAAAATAAAATCAAACCTCCCCACAACCACACACCCAGGGTATACTTTGGATAGTCCTCAGGTGATTGATCCAGTCCAAGAGATTCAAATCAATGGTCTCAGACAACACCCAGTCTCAAGTGAGGGAGTTCAAAAGGTCTCTGGCAACTAGATAGCAGGAGTCTGCTGACAGCTCTAGTATGACTTGTTCTGGTGCTCTGTGGAGTCTGAAGGACCCCCCAGCAAATGAATTAGTCTGGGAAGTTTGTTACCTCTTTCCCCACCTTGCACCTCCAGTTTCCTCCAATGAGCAGATGCTCCAGGGCTTTGAGCCTCCCTGAGTCACAGAGAGTTTGTAGGTCTTGGCCAGGCCTCCACACTCTGCCACCATCTGGCAGGGGAAGTGGAGGCCTGACAACCTCAGGTGGTTTATGGAAGGTAGGGCAGTTCACTCAGTTGCAACCTCATCCCTGATTGATGTTGTTGACACTTATATTTGTGCAGAATTTGTGATTCTGTCCTGGCTATATTCCCTTGTGGACCAGGCGCCATTTGAGTTCACAGAAACTGTGACTCAGCCCCCATCTGTGCACTGCCCAGAACTATTATTTCTGTTTCCCCTGCAGTCTGTGTTGGGGCGGGTGCAGATAGAGCTTACACTCAGCTTTTGGTTTCCCACCTGCCTTTGTCTCAGCTATGATCCCTTGAGGACCGGGTGTTTCTTAGGCTCACTGAAGCAGTCCTGGCTCAGCCCTGCCCTGGGAGTATGCTGTCTTTGTGCACTTGTCTTCAATTCTCTCTTCTGCTGCACTCCGCCCAGACTAGTACCCCCTTAGGCATACCCTTTGCTTACAGGGTCTGTGTTACCATTCCAGATCTATTCCACCAGTGTCTGTTACTGGAGAAGATGCCCGTCTTTCTCTGGTTGCCCAGAAAGACAGGGAGTGTCCTTCCGAAATATCTCCAGGGGTGTGAGCCCTATTATTCCCACTGCTGCTGCTGCTGCTGCTACTCTGTGCCAGGAGGAGAGGGGGAGGGAGCACCACATCTCCCTTTCCCATACAGTTCCTTCAGTCTACCGTTTTCTCCTTACCCCTGTGCTGCAGAATCAGCACAGACCTGCAACAGCCCATGCCTGTTCCCACCTCTCAAGAAAATGCTCAAGAATCTGGACTCCATGGGGGACAGGCTTCTAGACCTCGGCATAAGAGTAGAGGGGAGTGCTAGGAATTCAGAATTGCAGGTATAGAATATATACAGTTTTATACAGTTTTATGCCTGGCAGGAGAGTGCCATGATACCCTAGTAGGGGAAGGAGGTCCAGTTTTTAGAGGGTCTCTCCCATGGGATAAAATGGGAGGACGTTTGAACTCTGCTTGCTTGTTTGTACAAAGTATACTGTGAGCTGCTCTCATGGGGGAGGGAACTCCCATCTGCTTGGCAATAGATTTTGTACCTTTTGTTTGTATCCTTGGGGTCACAGCTCACCTCAGCTGTGCATTCTTCAACCTTCTCTCTTGGCTCAGCTCCAAACCATCAGCTTACTTGATAAGTTTCTGTCCTTTAACTCTCCTTCTGGATGGGAGCCTCTATGGAAAGCTTGCTCCAATCAGCCATCTTGCCTCCCTCCTTCTGCAGTCTTCCTTCTTTTTAAGGCAAGCCTCCTTGGAAAACACATATGCTGAAGAAATGCAAAGTATTTATTAGGTCTTTTCTAAGAAGGATCATCAAATCAGCCTTTCAAATAACAGAAACAACTGTATCCTGTTTCTGTTGGAGAAGTTATTAATACATAATACAATGTCTAAAACAAAAATGACACTGGATGGAAATAACCACAGCTTAGATTTGGCAGAAAAGATTAGAGAACTTAAAACATACCAACAGGAACTTTGCAGATGAATCAGTGAAAGAAGACTGGAAACAAGTAAAGAGCACCTCAGTGTGTAACAACTTTAAGCAGGAGAGTTGGGTGGGGGGTAGAAAGTATTCAAAGGAATAATAGCGGAAACTTTGCAAACGTGATGAAAACTATAAACCAAGAGATCCCAGAAGTTCAATAGTCCCCAAGCACAAGAAACATGAAGAAAATACCAAAGCACTTTGTAATCAAATTGCTTAAAACTAGCAGCCCAAGGAAAAAGACATTCCATACACAGAAATGAAGATAAGGTTGAGAGCATATTTTTCACTAAAAATGCAAGCTACAGGACAGTTGAGCAACATCTTTAGAGTATTAAAAGAAAAAAATAAGGTCAACATTATTATTTATTTTGTTGTTTATGTTCTATTTTGTTGCTGTTGTTCAAGTTCTACCGTTGGGCCTTTTAAGTTCTTTCAGGTTTTTTCCTATGTGTTTTTGACAATATATTTTATTTTTTAGATCGTAGTTGCTTTTTGATACTATAAAAAGCTCCAGGTTTATCTTCTATTATATATTCTCAGCCTAGCCCTATAATCAACCAGTTCTGTTTTCCTTTATTAGAGAATGTTATTTAACATAGAAACCAAGGTTTGGCTGTTGGTAGTGTTTTTCTGCATTGAGATGTCACTGCTTCTAGACTAATTCACATATCTATATATTTTTATACATTTATCTGTGTGTCTGTCTCTGTGTGTATAAACATCAGTTCATGTCTCTATCTCTAGTACCCTAAGGTTCCTTTCATCCTCCCCCTAACCTTTGTTTATTTGATGGAAAGAAATCTTACGTGCTCTTTCTGTCACTCTCTGTCTCTCTCTCTCTTTGTCTCTTAGTCTCCATGTCTCTCTACATACACACAAACACACGTACATATGTAAATATGTATTTAACTTCTTCACCCTAAAATACATGTAAAATAGTTTCAGAACTTAAAACTCGCTAGGGGCAAATTTACCAGCTATAGTGTTTATATATAGTTTTTTGTTGGTTTGTTTTTTGAGACAGAGTCTCACTCTGTTGCCCTGGGTAGAGTTCCATTACAGCACAGCTCACAGCAATCTCAAACTCTTGTGCTAAAGTGATCCTCTTGCCTCATTTCCCAAGTAGCGGGAATTACAGGTCCCCTCCACAATGCATGGCTAGTTTTTTTATTTTTAGCAAAGATGGGGTCTTGCTCTTGCTGGGGCTGATCTCAAACTCCTGACCTCAGGGGATCCACCCACCTCTACCTCCCATAGTGCTAGGATTATAAGTGTGAACCACCACACCTGGCCTATATGCAGTTCTTTTTTCTCTTCATTCTTGTAGTATGCAATCAAAGCAATTCTCCAAAGTTTTTCAAATCAGCTCTTTTCACCACTCCCTTTGGTGGTATTATACCATACCTTCGTAATGTGATTAAATTCATTTGTCACACTAAGCATTGTATCCTGGGATCCCTCTTTAACTTGCATATGGTAAGATTAACACTTTGTGATGCACAGTCCTGTGGGTTTTGATAAATGGATAGAGTTATGCACCCATCACCACAAGACCCTACAGATTAATTTAATCACCCTCACAATTCCCTTGTGTAGTCATTTTGTAATAGAAAATTACAGAAAGGAGACAATTTTATTCAATTTATCATTTTTTACATAATTTGAATCTTTTGAAAAGTATAATACAATTGGGTAGTTCAATAATGTCTAGGAATCTTACCTGACATTGACAAATGTCTGTTGGAAAGTAAATCCACAGGTGACACCTGCATAGCTCACATCCAAGCCAAAGTTTATGAAGCTGCACCTGCCTCGTTGGCCTATTTCTCCACCCTCTACCATTCCCTGCATAAGGAGACATCACAGTGTCTCACAATATTTGTCTGAACATTTAAAACACACTTTAGGCTAGGCCTGATGGCTCATACCTGTAAATTCTAGCACTTTTGGGACAGTGAGATGGGAGGATCACTTGAGCCCAGGAATTCAAAACGCCTGAACGTTCTGAAACGCCTGAGACCCTGTCTCTAAAGAAACATTTTTTTACTCTAGCTGGTGTGTGCCTACTATAGTCCCACCTACTCAGGAGGCCAAGGTAGGAGGATGGCTTGAGCCCAGAAGTTTGAGGCTGCGGTGAGCTATGATGACACCACAGCCCCCTCACCTGGACAAGAAAGCAAGAATTTGTCTCAAAAATACATACATACATACATACCTTTCTAAGATAAAATAAAAACATACTTTAAGGCTTGGCACCTAAGGCGCCAGCCACATACACCAGAGCTGGTGGTTTGAATCCAGCCCATGCCCGCTGAACAAAATGACAGCTACAACCAAGAAATAGCTGGGCATTGTGGCCGGCGCTGATAGTCCCAGCTACTTGGGAGGATGAGGCAAGAGAATCGCTTAACCCCAGGAGTTGGAGGTTGCTGTGAGCTATGATGACTCGGCAAACTACCCAGGGCAACAGCTTGAGACTCTGTCTCAAAACAAAACATACTTAACTCATTTTTTTTGGTTCCAACAACTGGTTCATAGTTGCACTTAAAAACTAATAAAAATGATAGTAAACTAATAGTAAAAATAACTTTAGGGTGGCACCTGTGGCTCAAAGGAGTAGGGTACCAGTCCCATATGCTGGAGGAGACGGGTTCAAACCCAGCCCCCGCCAAAAACTGCAAAAAAAAAATAATAATAATAAGTTTAGTTTAATAAATTTTATTAAAGGTAAAGTTCTAATCAAAACTCATTTTCAATACTTACCATTTTTGAGAGGATTCACTTAGGTTGGCTTTTTTTTTTTAAATGAAAAACTATCCTTACTGAATCTCCTAAATTCTTTGCATTCTATCCAGCATTAGGCTAGAAGGCAGATGTGATTTAACTTCTGGAAAAGAATATGTTAGGCTATTACAAATGTCAAGATGATTCAGAATCAGATTTAGAGGGTAAATGTTTTATAAGGAAAAGATGGGATTTTGAGTGATCCAGGAAGAATAAGGGTTTATTCTACAGTGTGTGTGAACCATGTAACAAGTTCGGGATTTAAGGATCTTTTCCCTTGCTCTACGTTTCCCCAATTCACATGCTGAAAATATGTGCTGCTGCCCAGCTCCACCTGCCTCTTCACAATAGTAGTGATGCAATCCCTGTGCCTGACGCAGGAGCTGTTACTGTTGTAGGTCTGCCCTTCTTTTTCCTTGCCACCCCTCATAATCAATTATTAAATCTGTCTTGGGCCTTTTCTCTCCTCCTACCTCCCATCCCTCACTCCTACATCCTAGCAATGATCCTGCCCTGTTTATTCAATCACTTTGCGTCTGCTTATTCCTGCTGTCGCTGCCTTAGGTCATACCCTTCCCATTGCTCAGTAGTCTATGTCTTTATCTTTGGGTTTACATCCACCTAGATGTATACTCCTCACACAAAATCAGCCCTCTTTTTTTTGTTGGTTTGTTTTTGAGACAGAGTCTCACTCTGTTGCCCTGGGTAGAATGCCTTGATGTCACAGCTCACAGCAACCTTGAACTCTTGGGCTTAAGCGATCCTGTTGCCTCAGCCTCCCAAATAGCTGGGACCACGGGTGCCAGCCATAATGCTTAGCTAGTTTTTCTATTTTTGGTGGAAACTATTGAGCTCAAGAGATCCACTTGCTTCAGCCTCTCAAAGTGCTAGGATTACAGCACTAGGAACCACGTCTGACTAAAATCAGCCCTTCTTAAACACAAATTCATTTTATTTTGTCACTTCCTTGCTAATGATTCTTCAAGATCTCTTGTTTTCATGCAGGGTAAGGGTCCAGCTCTTCAGCATGACATGCAGGGCTCAGGTTCTGACCTCAGCCCACCTCTCGGCCTCATCTCCTGTCATTCTATACTCATGTCACTATGCTCTCACCCCATGAGGCTTCCTCTGTCTGGAATAGTCACATTCGTCTTCCTCTCCTGCCATTGACCTAACTCCTATTTATTCATCAAGTCTCAGCTTGGGCATCTTCTCCGCCAGGTCTTCCCCACATCTCCCCATCTGTGTCACTTTTCCATGCACCTTCTGTGTACTTTGTGTATATTTCTCTGTCAATGTATGATTCTCTTAAAAAAAAAAAAAAAGAGCATAATTCTTACCCAAAGAAAAGGGGAGCACATACCAACATTTTATTTATCTCATTCATAAGAGAACCCATGAAGTGGGTTCACATGAGAATTTGAAAGACTAAGATTATTACAATAAATGTGAACAAAATGGAATGATGAATTAAGGTTGCTAAATTAGAAACCACACCAGTTAATGTCCAGGGCAGTTGAAATGTGGATTTGGGGTTATCTCAATTTTCTACCACAGAAAAGAAAATCAACCCTTCAGTTCCTATGAGATAATTTCTTTTTTTTTCTTTTCTCTCTTTTTTTTTTTTTTTTGAGCTAGAGCCTCACTATGTCACCCTCAGTAGAGTGCCATGGTGTCACAGCTCACAGCAACCTCAAACTCTTGGGCTTAAGCAATTCTCTTGCTTCTGCCTCCCAAGTAGCTGGGACTACAGGAGTCCACCACAATGCCTGGCTATTTTTTCATTGTCGTAGTTGTCATTGTTTAGAAGGCCCAGGCTGGGTTCAAACCCACCTGCCTTGGTGGATGTGGCCGGCTCCCTAACCACTGAGTTATGGGTGCTGAGCCCCTTATGAGATAATTTCTAACCTGTAGGACTATAAAATATCTGGGCCTAATTGATAATAACTTGTCAAAAATAACCAAAACTTTTTCCTAGAGTCACATAACTTTTGGGTGGGCTTACTGCATAATCATCTTCGAGCACGACATTATTGGAAATGACACTTTTTTGCTTTATTTCCAAGTTTTGAGGACTTTTTTCCTAGCACTATTATTACCTTTCCTGATGCTATACTTTTTAATTCATTCAACCTTGCATAGAACTTAAGGAAAGTTAAGAATTGGTGTTCAGGGTGGTACCCCTAGCTCAGTGGGTAGGGCGCCGGCCATATATACCCAGGCTGGCAGTTTTAAACCTGGCCCAGGGCCAGCTAAACAACAAAGACAAATGCAACAAAAAAATAGCTGGGCATTGTAGTGGATGCCTGTAGTCCCAGTTACTTGGGAGGCTGAGGAAAGAGAATAGCTTAAGCCCAAGAGTTTGAGGTTGCTGTGAGCTGTGGCACCACAGCACTCTACTGAGGGTGACATGGTGAGACTCTGTCTCAACAAAAATAAAAAATTGGTATTCAAACCAGAGCATGTGCACCACTTGGGATATAGGAAGACATTTCAGGGATTACATGGCCATAGATAGGTTTTAGGGGACCAATTTCCAGTTACTCATCCTAGGTGGGCACTCTCTCCTACAGCAAACCTTTCTTCAACAGTGCCTCTGTTCTCCAAGTTCATTCCCACCTACCCATTCAGCCACCATTCTGCTGCCTCACCAAAGCCTCCATTCATCCTAACCTGATCATGGAACACACCCGGGACCTAAATACCTCTAGAGTGCTAAAGGGACAATTTGAGAAAGCCCTGCCCCTATGTAGACTCTTGGCAAATCTCTACTCACAGAGTCTCCTAATATCATGTTTATTTGAATTAAACTGTAAAATAAAAAATTTCAATCAGAATACTACTGGAATTTGGTTGTCTATTTGATAGTTAGGACTAGTTTGGAAAGTAGGTTAAGCAGTGGTTGTTTTCCATTAAGTGAAAGAGCCAAATTGGCCTCCAGAGTCTGATGGAAATATAGCCATGTGTGGTGGTGCACTCCTGCAGTCCCAGCTGCTCAGAAGGTTGAGGCAGAAGGATCGCTTGAGCCCAGGAATTCAAGGATGCAGTGAGCTATGGCCAGGCCACTGAACTCCTGTCTAGGCAACAGAGGGAGACACTATCTCTAAAACAAATTTTTGTAAAAAGAGACTGACAAAATTGTATCAAACTCTAGTTTGCAATATACTGGAAAATACATTCTCTGCATCTGTTAACTAATGATAAAGAAATTTAAATGTTAACTTAGAAGTATTGGGGGGCTAAATAGTTGTGTTTTTTTTAATTCTTTTATTTTTATTTTCTATTTAATTAATTAATTTATTTATTTTTTGTGACAGAGTCTCAAAAATGGCCCTAGGTAGAGAACTATGGTGTCATAGCTCACAGCATGCTCAAACTCCTGAGCTCAAGAGTCCCTTTTGCCTCAGCCTCCCAAGTGGCTGGGGCTACAGGTGTCCACAAGAATGCCCAGCTAATTTTTCTATTTTTTAAGTACAGACAAGGTCTCACTCTTGCTCAGGCTGATCTTGAACTCCTGACCTCAAGCCATCCTCCCTCCTCAGCCTATCAGAGTGGAACCCAGAGTTGCTTGTTTTGTTTTGTTTTATTTTCAGACAGAGTCTCATTCTGTCACCCTTGGCAGAGTGCCCTGGCATCACAGCTCACAGCAACCTTAAACTCTCGGGCTCAAGTGATTTTCTTGCCTCAGTCTCCCAAGTAGCTGGGAATACAGGCACACAACACAACACCCAGGTTTTTTGTTGTTGTTGCAGTTGTCATTGTTATCCAGTTGGCCTGGGCAGGGTTCAAACCTGCCAGCTTTAGTGCATGTGGCTGGCGCCGTAACCACTGTGCTGTGGGTGCCAAGCCGAACCCAGAGGTTTTGATCTCGTAAATTGGATTGGTCGAATCAGATGAGTAGTGAACAGAACAGCCATGTATTATGAACTTGAGTTCAATAGGTTATAAGGGGACCAGGGCCCAAGTGACCTATTGTGAACCAGAATGGGAGATAGGTATTGGTCCCCGCTAGGGGTTGGAGAACTGCAGCAGCAGCTAGAGGGCTGTGGGGCATTGTCTCAAAGGGTTCAAAGGACAGTGGAGGGTGGTATCATAGGAGAGAGGCCCAAGAGTATGGGTGGACTTATACTTGAGTCCTCTATGGTAGTCTTTGAAGTTTTAGCCACAAGACCAGAGTAACACTTTGGAAGGGACCGAAGGCCAGCATGAGCTGATGTGGCTGGGGGCAGAGGCTCAGAGCTGTGAGTTTGCAGCTTCATGTTCTTATGACAGTACCATTACTTAGGCTGAGGAAGCTTGGGAGACTCTGGTTTCATTATAGTCCTTCAGGAAATTATAAAAGTATTCCACAATGGCTCGGCGCCTGTGGCTCAGCGGGCTAAGGCGCCAGCCACGTACACCTGAGCTGGCGGGTTCGAATCCAGCCCCTGGGCCCGCCAAACAACAATGATGGCTGCAACCAAAAAATGGCCAGGCGTTGTGGCAGGCGCCT
>CAUYON010062426.1:0-11525 GCA_963573935.1 Arctocebus calabarensis
TGGCCTCCGCCTTGTGTGTGCTCTACACTATCTGTGGCACCAGGGAGTCAGCAATGTCAGTGTCCAGGACCCTCCAAGGCCAGACCCCTCCAGCCCTGTTGCCACCACATGGCTTTGGTGGCTTTTGTCTCATGTGCTCTCCTTAAACAGGAAGGCTGTGGAGATTGTGATCATAGTGCCACAGAATGACAAGCCCCAATTCATCCCAAGGTCTTTGGAAGGGTCTGTGATGGAAGGAGCCAACCAGAATAATTAGAACCATGGGGAATTTTAACAGCCCGTGGCAGAAAAGCAGGGAAAACCTAAAGATTCAGGAAATACCAGAGGAGAGCTCACACTGAAACAGCAGTGTGGGCCTGGAGCACGTTGAGGTCAGGGGGACTGCAGTGGTCTTTGCAGGTCTCAAGCAGCACAGCCCCTCAGGCTTGCTCCCGTAAATTGCAGGTGGGAGGGCCGATGCCCACAGGTGCCGAATAGGGTCAGTGGGGCCATGTAACTAACAGGTCCTTTTGGGCCCAAAGAGACCCAGGGTTGCAGGTCTAAACTTTCTCCTGAAAGTAGTGACCCGACCCATTCCTTCCTGGTGATCCCTGATTGCTCTTATCCCCTCCTGGGATGGGACCTCTTAAAAAAACTAAAAGCTACCATCTCGTCTGAAAAAGATCCCTTCTTTAGCATCCCTCTGGCTCTTGTAAGCCAAGAAATTTTTGCTTTTAAAAGGATTGACTCTGATACCAGGTTTTCTGGACAATTAACATGGACTCACCTGCCCCAGGGATTTAAGAACTCCCTGACTCTCTTTGACAAGGCATTAAGCCAAGACCTTCCGTCAGCAATTCAGACTACAAAACCCCTCGATCACTCTCCTGCAGTATGTAGGTGGCTTCTTATCGCAGCCTCCTCCCCTACTGAGGGTAAAAAAGCCACAGAAAATCTTTTAAGTACTTTACAGAAACTAGGGTATCAGGTTTCAGACAAGAAAGCCCAGCTTATATATTACCCAGGCCACATATCTGGGGTATATACTTAAGGAGGGGAATCGAGCCTTCTCACCTACCGGGTGACAGCCATCCTCCAGATCCCGATCCCCACCACCAAGAGACAGATACGAAAATTCCTGGCAACAGTCGGGTATTACAGGTTATGGATTTGGGTTTTGCTGAAATAGCCAAGCCTCTCTACATAGCCACGGCCAGGGGAGGTTACCCTTTCCACTGAAGTGAAGTGGAACAAAAGATGTTCAAAACCTTAAAACATGCCCCCATAGCTGCTCCTGCTTTAGGCACCCCAGATATTACCAAACCTTTTCATCTTTTTGTAACAGAAAAACAGGGAGTTGCCAAAGGTGTTCTAACCCAGCACTTAGGCCCTGGGAAGAGACCGGTGGCATACTTACCAAAACATTTAGATCCAGTAGCAACAGGATGGCCCGCTTGCCTTAGTGTTGTAGAGACCCAACTTCTTTGATAAGGGAAGTAGATAAGTTAACCTTGGGTCAGGATTTGTTAATAACAGCTTCCCATGCAGTTGAAACCCCTGAAAAATTGACAAATGGCTGTCAAATGCACGCTTAACCCAATACCAGGTCTTGCTACTAGACCACCCTCACATCTGGTTTCAAAAGACCACAGTGCTGAATGCAACCACCCTTCTGCCTGATGAGTCTGGAGGTGCCTATACATGATTGCCTAGAAGTGACCTCAGCTCAACAAGTCTGATCTCTCAGACACCCCCCTCCCAGAACCAGATGCCACCTTCCTCACAGATGGCAGCAGTTTCGTGCAAGATGGAATCTGCTACGCAGGAGCCGAAGTTGTACGACATGAAGACCAGGTAATATGGGCCCAATCCCTGGAACATGGAACTTCTGCCCAGCGAAAGGAGTTAGTAGCTTTAAATCAAGCTTTGAACCTAGGAGCTGGAAAGACAGTAAACATTTATACTGACAGCTGGTATGCCTTCGCCACTGTGCATATACATGGGGAAATATATAAACAAAGAGGCTTACTAACCTCAGAAGGTAAAAAGATTAAAAATAAAAAGGAAATCCTAGCACTTCTAGAAGCCATATGGTTGCCCAAACAGGTCGCTATTATTCTTTGCAAAGGCCGCCAGAAAGGAAATTCCTTTGAAGCGAAGGGAAACTGGGCAGCTGACCAAGCGGCATGAGAAGTAGCTCGAAAAACAGTGGGGACCTCGGAATTCTTGGTCATAACTCCAGGCCCACTTTTACCTGACCACCCTATCTACACTAAAGAAGAGGAGGAATATTGGCAGAGACAGGGGGGCACAAAAGATGATAAAGGGTGGTGGATTCTGCCTGACCACTGGGTAAGTCTACCCTCAGCTCTAAGCCAGCTGCATCAATCTACCCATTTAGGGGAGCAAAGAATGGCTAAGCTATTAAGCTATTATACCACACTGGCACAAACTTTTACATGATGTAACCTCCAGGTGTTTTGTATGTGCCCAAGTAAATACAACCACAGGCCCGAGATGGTTGGGAGCCAGATTGAGGGGCAACTACCCTGGAGAACATTGGGAGTTAGACTTTACCGAGATCAATCAGGCACGAGGTTATAAATACCTCCTTGTTTTCATCAACACATACTCAGGATGGGCAGAAGCCTTCCTGACAAAAAAAAATGCGACTGCTCAGATAGCCACTAAAAAACTTCTTCAAGAACTCATTCCCTGGAAAGAGAGGGGAAGGGAGGGGGGGTTATGGGGTGAGGGAGGGTGTTTGGGGGGACCTCACCTAATGTGCATGATGCAATGGTACATTTCAAAACTATTAAGAAATGAGTATAATTGTGATGGATGTGTTACTCAGTTGAATGTAAACATTTCACATTGTATATTGAAGCAGTACCCTGAACCCCATAAATGCATCAATGTACAAAGTTATGATTTAATAAAAAATAATTAATAAAGAAATAAAAACAATTTTTTTAAAAAAGGAGCTTATTCCCCGATTTTGCCTCCCACAGGTACTGGGGTCCGACAATAGTCCAGCCTTCACGGCCCAAATATCAAAATTAATAGCAAAAACAGGAAACAAACTGGAAACTCCACTATATCTATTGCTCCCAGAGCTCAGGGCATGTAGAAAAAATGAATTGATCCCTGAAAGAAACTTTAACTAAATTTACTCTTGAGACTGGCAGAAGCTGGCTGGACCTCGCCCTTCACCCTTTTTCACACCCAGTGTACTTCTTAGGGCTGGTTTTACTCCTTTTGAAATCATGTATGGGAGGTCTCCTCCCCTCCTCCCAAAAATACAAAGTGAATTTGTAACGGAAATCTCTAACCTTACCCTTCTTAACCCCCTACAGGCTCTCCAGGCCACTGAAGCATCTATTCAAAGACTCTTCGAAGAGAACCAGCCGACCCAGGCCGACCTCCCAGGTCCCTCTCGTCAATATCAACCTGGAGACATGGTGCTGGTCCAGCGATACGACCGCACAGAGCGTGAAGTCAAGTGGAGAGGACCCTTCCGCATCATCCTCTCCACTCCCACCGCCATAAAGGTAGCTGAAATTCCTACTTGGATCCACGTCTCTCACGTGAGGCGAGCACCACCTTGTGAGGAGGAACGGAGATGGCGTGTCCAACCAACAGACAATCCTCTAAAGATAAGACTCACACGGGAACCCTTATAATGTGGCTGCTCCTCCTACAGGGAGGAGAGGCGCGCGAGCCTCAAGCTTGGGTTTGGGAATTTAGATGTATTGAAACAGATGAAATGATTCAAAATGTTACCACTGACAAACAGCCAACCTTTAAAGTAGATCTCTGTAATCTTGGTATACCCCTACCAAAAGGGGCAGGTGCCCACACAGATAGTTGGGGATGGGGAGATCCCAACACAGGAAGTGGCATCTATGCTTGGGGTACTACTGACCTAGAGAAAAATTTGCAGGGTATCCAGTACTATGCCTGTCGCTCAGGAAGGGACCTAGATTGTGGGGGACAGGAAGACTTTTATTGCAAACACTGCAGCTGTGAAACATAGGCCTCTTGGACTGACCAGGATGATTGGCTAGACATGAAATTCGCCTCAAACCCCACCTGTATGCCCCCTGGTACTTGTAACCCAGTCTTCTTAAAACCAAAAGGCTGGTCCAACATCTATGGCCATGTATGGGAAATAGGAAAAACTTAGGGGCTCAGACTCTATGTGTATGGAAGAGACCCCAGAACCACTTTCACAATCCAACACCACAGATTTTTTTATCCCAGCCCAGCCCGTAGGCCCAAATACAGAATTAAATCTTCCCCCACCTCAACCCAAACTTGCCTTAAAGGCTGGACGGAGCCCAACTCCTTGAAACCTCATTAACTAGGAAAGCCCAACTCCTCACCCCAGATTATTCCCTTTCCTCCGAATGTCAGATGCTGTATATGGTTTCCTAAACACTTCCCATAGCAACCTGACCAGAGATTGCTGGCTATGCCTGATTCCTGGCCTCCCTTACTACATCAAGATAGGAGTCAACTTATCTATCACGGCCGGGAATCCACCGGCTGGGAACTTGGGAGAGGTCAGCATAGTAAATTCTACCCAATGTAATTGGCATCAACCAAAACTCACCCTAGGAGACCTATAGGGAAAAGGGCTATGCATAACCTCCCCTGGATATAACCTCCAAAATTCACTCTATAAAAACTCCTGCAGCTAAGCAGTACAAGGAAATAGGGCAGAAACCCACAAACTCTTATATTACAAGGCCCCCTTTGAAATTTGGTTTCCCTGTACCAATGGCCTGACCCGCTGTGCCTCTGCTAGCTTATTTTCAAATGGGCCTCCAATCCTATGTATATTAGTTCAAATTATACCCCAAGTGTACATATATGATGGGGAAGGGGGAAGAAAACAATCAGACCTGAACTTCAGTCCCAATCCCAGGAGAATAAAAAGGACCCCGATACGTGTCCTTCTCCTAATTTCAGCAGCCATAGCTGGGTCTGCAGCATTAGGGGCCAGTTCACTAGTCATGCAGAACACCAACTTTGAATACCTCAGCCAGCAAGTTACCCAAGATTTAGAGCTTCTAGAAAGCTCTGTCTCCCAACTCAAAACACAAGGTGACTCTATGGCTGAGGTGGTCCTGCAGAACTGAAGGGGACTAGACCTCCTCTTTATCAAAGGGGGAGGACTATGCGTAGCCTTAGGTGAAAATTGCTGTTTCTATGCAAACCAGTCTGGAGTTATTAGTAAACTTCTATCCCTAGTCCATAAAAATGTAAAAGACAAATACTATCAGCAGGAAGAAAACAATAACTGGTATCAGTCCTTATTCTCCTGGTCACGGTGGTTCACAGGCCTACTCACAGCTGCAGCTGGAGCACTCTTCCTCCTCATCTGGGCCCTCCTGGCAGTAGGCCCCTTGATTGCATTTATATACACAACCTGATTTAATAAAAAAAAAATGGAAAGAGAATAAGTGCTGTCAAACTTATGATAATCAAAAATCAATATGACTCGGCTCGGCGCCTGTTGCTTAAGCGGCTAAGGCACCAGCCACATACACCTGAGCTGGAGGGTTCGAATCCAGCCTGGGACTGCCAAACAACGAAGTCTGCAAACCAAAAAATAGCCAGGTGTTGTGGCGGGCACCTGTAGTCCCAGCCACTTGGGAGGCAGAGGCAGGAGAATCGCTTGAGCCTAGGAGTTGGTGGTTGCTGTGAGCTGTGAGGCCACCACACTCTACCCGAGGTGACAGCTTGAGGCTCTGTCTCAAAAAAAAAAAAAAATCAATATGACTCAATGAAATGAGGCAAAAGCTATTTTGAGTGCTTTAATGTAAACACATCATATTGTATAAAATAAAACAACCCATTGTACCCCACATATGTATTAATATATTCCTGATCTGTGTTTGTTTGACCTAATAAAAAAAAAGTTAAAAAAAATCAATATGACCCTGTACCTGATCTTGTACTTGCCACTGAGTCAATGATTTGACCCTCCAAAAAAGAAAGTGCAGTTTTTTTAGGCCTAGGCTATAATGGAAAAATTCCAGTTAACTCCCGGTAAATCTCCAGAGTGCAAGCTTTAAGAAAAAAAGATGAGGCTCGACTCCTGTAGCTCAAGCAGCTAAGGCGCTCACTACATACACCAGACCTGACAAGTTAGAATCCAGTTTGGGCCCGCCAAGCAACAATGACAACTACAACCAAAAAATAGCCGGGCATTGTGGCAGGCACCTATAGTCCCAGCTACTTGGGAGGCTGAGAGACTGAGGCAAGAGAATTGCTTAAGCCCAGGAGTTGGAAGTTGCTGTGAGCTGTGATGCCACACAGCTCTCCACCACGGCACGGCCACGGCACTCTACCCAGGGTGACAGTTTGAGGCTCTGTCTCAAAAAAAAAGAGAAAGTACTGAAACTAAGATGTATAGGAGGAAAATATTAGAACAAAGACATATGATGTATGTTACAATATTAGAACAAAGATGTTTGTATGTTACTAACCACAAAATTCTGCTTCTATATAATGTTTGCTTGCTATCCTACCCACATGCACCTGGACAGCCTGTGTGCCAACCAGGATGCAGACCAGGCCTTAAAAACCCGACCCCTTAAGCACTCGGGGCTGCTCTTAAAAGATTCTCATTGGGACACTGAGGCAATTACCAGCCAGCTCCTGAATAAAGAGACCACCTTGCAAATTCAGCTTGTTTGGCAGTGTGGTCTTTATGGAACTCCTGGGCCGAATAGTCCCATCAGATCCTGCCAAGCCAACATTCCTAAATCTTTTTCCTTGCTCTCTGAGCCCAGAAAGTTGCCTGGACCCCAAAAGAGGGAACAGAAGCTTTGCACTGTCATTCGTCTCCAGCTGTGTCCTGAGCAAGGACCCCTGACAGCAGCCCACCCGTAGCTAGTCTTCTTGCTGGGCAGTCTTTTCTCAAAAGCTGGTGGCACAGACGGGTGCAGTGACACCCACCTGTAATCCTAGCCCTCAGAGAGGCTGAGGCAGGTGGGTAGCTTAAGCTCAGGCATTCAAGACCAGACTGAGCAAGAGCAAGATATCATCTCTATTAAAAATAGAAAATCTAGCTAGGTGTTATAGTGGGATCCTGTAGTCTCAGATACTCAGGAGGGTGGGGCAGGACAATTGCTTAAGCCCAAGAGCTTGAGGTTGCTGTGAGCTACAATGATGCCATGGCATTCTACCAAGGTTGACAGAGTGAAACTCTGTCTCAAAAAAAATGAATCCCCAAAGCTGGTGCCATTATGTGCGCCCTGAAAGATAGATCTGAAATGCATCCTAGATTTTCTTATACAAGGCCTGAAACCCTGAAAGTGTCTCCATGTGCACAGAATCCACCCAAGCTTGTCTCCTCTAGACCGCTGCTCCCCACCTACCTTGTGCCACCTACTTCATTCACCCTGCTTCAACATGGTCAGCGCACCCATTGTTCCCGAGAGGCTGAGTTGATCCACCCTCCTCATCCTATAAAGCACCTCCCTTTCTCCTGTTTACTCTGTCAACTCCCATGGAAGGCACGTTTCAGCCTCACACATCCTTTTTTCAAAGCCTCGGCACAAGAAGTGCAACCATGCTACAACAGCACACCTACCCTCTGTGCGATCTGGGAACACCAGTGAGTGGGCCGAGGTTCCTTGTGAATTCCTCCTTGGAGCTATTTCTAGTGAGCTCCCAGAGGAAGCTACTGTGTCAGCCGCTGCTCTGTGCTTATGGAGTCACCATACCTATAGTGCTCTGTACTGAGCTAAACTACGTCAGAAAGGAGTAAGCTAGGTAGCTGCCAGTATTGGTCATTTTTCTGTTGGTCACGAAAGGCCCTCTGGGCAATTTATCAAGGAATGAAATTTCATTCGCACATTCCTGGAGGCTGAGACATCCAAGGTTAATAGGCCCCATATGCAGAGAGGTCTTTTGCTGTTCAGGACTCCATGTCCTTCCCACGACACAGAGGACAACACATGGAGAGGACTATGCATGCCACGTGCCACTGCAATCTCTCTTTTTCTTTACAAGAAGCTGTTACCTCCTCTTTCATAAGAGCACATTAATCTATGAAAGGACTGACCCATTCAGGAGAGCAGAGCCTCATGATCCAAACGGCACTTAAAGGTTCTGCTGGTCCATACTGCCACTTTGAGATTAAATTTCAACATGACCTTTGGAGGAGACAAATGTTCAAACCATAACCCTGCCCAACGGGAAAGTATGGTATCCATGGGAGATGAGATGCACACATGAGCAACTAGTATAAGACTTAACATGCTGTGTAACATGGAAATATTAGGACAGATTAAAGTGACAAAGTGGGGGTGCGAACAATAGCCAAGGAAAACAATGTGTTGTAGGAGGTGGGTTATGTGTTCCATGTATGAATGTTAAGGCTAAAAGGAATTAGGAAAACCACACTAATATGGACTGGAATACACAGAACAGCTGAAGGAAGGAAGTTTGATATGATCAGAGATAGTTTTGTCAGTCCCAGTTGCAGCTCAAGGAAGCCCAAGGTCAAGGTCAGGCTGCCCCTCTGGAAGCAGTGAACCATGATGACATACCTACAGTGCCACCTTTCAGGGATGCACAGAGTGCACAAGCTGTGGGAACATGGCTATGTGTACTTATATTTTAAGTCTAAAATGTTTGACACTGTGGCACTTGTCTGCTTGGGCACTGTTGGGTGAGGATCTGGTTAAGTGGCTGATGAAGCAGAGGTTAGGGAGTATGGATAGGTAGAGAGTAACCGGTGAACATAGATTGTGGAGACATAGGTGAACTGAGAAACAGACATGACCTTCACAGTGGCCAGGCATTCAGAGAGGCCAGCCAGGTTTCCAGCTGCAGAGTTTAGTCAGAGGAAAAGCCTCAGGAACAGGTATGGTATAAGTATGAGTTGGCTACTCCAGGGTATGGGATTTACTCCAACAGCCTCATTCTTCCTTATCTTCCCACCCCATGCTGCTTAAGTTCCCAGATCCATCCATTCAGTGACGCTGGACAAAGCATGGAACAATGCTCTGACCCCTCTGCATCTCTGTCAGGGTGTTGTCCCCAAACTCCACATGGGGAAAATCTGACATGGAGGCATTCTCTGAGCATGTAAAGGAGCAGCCAATTTCTTGGGAGTCTTAGTGACCCATCAGGACAGTGGCTTTGTCTTTTTAGAAAATGGACAAATAACAATTATATTATATTTATGAGGTGAAATGTGATGTTTTCATATATGTACACATTGTTGAATGATTAAATCAAGCTAATTAACATATCCCAAACCTCACAAACTTGTTTTCTATACAGATCTCCTAATGTCATTCCCCAGTTCGTCATTGCAATTTTGTACACCTTGATGAACATCTCTTCATTCTTCCCCCTCCAGCCTCTAGTCAGTACCAAAGGAGGGTTTAGGAAGCTGAGGCACAAGAGTCAGAGGGATGGATTATTACACCCATGTACCTGGCACTTCACAACAATCCAGCTACCTTGGCCTAGTCTCAGATTCTTCAGCCATAAGTGTAACCATTTTGATCATGCTGGGTTTCTCAGAATTGTACTTGGAGGACTAAGTACATCTTCCCCAGGTAGTGTTAGCTGCGAGATTCCAGGCTGGGGAGAACAACATGATGAACTGTTCTATATTCACACAGGACTGCTTCATCTTCCACCCTCAAAATAATTGTTTATATAAATGGATGGGTTTTAACCTTAGAGTGCCATTTGTAGTGGTGATATTCACAGTGAATGTACAGTCCAACTACCATGATCCAGGTAGGGTGTGTTCCACATTCCACATTGGGTGCCCTGATTTGAGCATTAAAACTAAGTCACTCCTATGTGAGCCAGTATTGGTACTGACTCAAAAATTGAAGGCAGCTTAGCAGATGACCTCTGGGGTTTTTTTTGTTGTTGATGTTGTTTGTTTGTTTGTTTGTTTTGAGATTGTCTCACTATGTCGCCCTCAGTAGAGACCTGTGATGTCACAGCTCACAGCAACCTCAAACTCTTGGGCCCAGGCAATTCAATTGTCTCAGCCTACCTAGTAGCTGGGACTACAGGTACCCACCACAACACCTGACTATTTTTTTATTGCAGTTGTCATTGTTGTCTAGCTGGCCCAGGCCGGGTTCAATCCCACCAGCCTGGGTGTATGAGCAGATGATCTCTTGAAAGGAAAAGGGTGCAATCTCACCTTGAATAGTCATTAAGCTAGTGACCATTAAAGCTGAGATCTGAAGCCCTGTTAGTTTTCATCCTCCATCAACAGAAGAAATCACTCTTCTTGAGGTTGGATATGGGAAGGTGAAGTCAGGAATGGCCTCAGAGATGTTTATGCCTAACCTTGATGAGTGGGGCAAAATAGTCCCTGACAAAAAGGGACAGAAAGGCATGAAATCCAGAGGAGGATGGTGGATACTTGCTGGAATTCAGGGCCAGGATCAGTTCTGGGAGGCTAGTAAAAGTTATCTTGTCATTGGGTTCCCCTGGCCTTCCCACAATTCTGGAAAGCTCTATTAGACTGTCAAAATCTCAAGGACAAACCTTGGGTCCATTTACTGTGCTCAGTCCACTGCTATGTGATTCCTGGGGTCCCATCACTCTTCTGCATTGCAGCCCTGATGTCTCCCCAAGGTCTGCTTTAAAGCAAAGAATAACTCCCTTCTAACTGTGGGGGTGGGGTGGTGGTGGTGGTGGTGGTGAAGCAAAGCAAGGAAGGCTTCCTGGAGGAGAGGGCCTGGTCAAACTGGGTGAGCCAGGTTGCCAAAAGCAGAAAGGACAGGACACATGGCCTATAGTAAGTGCCAAGGCTTGAGGCATAGATCTTGGCACCCAGATATAGGCATAGTTATATGCAGGATAATATCGGAGGAATTATTTAGCTGATACTTTATGTAAGGGTGGAGTTTCCACCTACAGTTTTGAGTGAGAAGTGATTACCTCCTGCACATTTCTCATTTTTCTTTCTTTCTTCTTCTTCTTCTTTTTTTTTTTCTTTGTAGAGCCAGAGTTTCACTTTACCGCCCTCGGTAGAGTGCTGTGGCGTCACATAACTCACAGCAACCTCCAACTTCTGGGCTTAGGCAATTCCCTTGCCTCTGCCTCCTGAGTAGCTGGGACTACAGGCGCCTGCCACAACACCCGGCTATTTTTTTGTTGCTTTGGCCGGGGCAGGTTTGAACCCAGCATCCTCAGTATATGGGGGCTGGCGCTGTACCTACTGAGCCACAGACACCGCACAATATGTTTCTTTCTTTTTGCCAATTGTTTCTATAATTTCCTTTTTGAGAAAGAAATTCTTTTTCAAAGAGATCATGATCATCCTTGGGCTCTCTGGTACTTGAGTTAATTTCATAGTGAAAGTTATGGAGTTAAAGTCAATGGAAAGGCTGAATATCTTTATAAATAAATTCAAAGGCTCGGCCCCTAATGCTCAGTGGTTAGTGCATCAGCCACGTATACCAGCGTTGGTGGACTCAAACCTGGTCGGGCCTTCTAAAACAACACAATGACAACTACAACAAAAAAAAATTAGTCGGGCATTA
>CAUYON010062430.1:0-20895 GCA_963573935.1 Arctocebus calabarensis
AGGTGGCTAGGGAAAGAGGTTGACAGGTATCCATAGAATGGGTCATACTGGCTGGGCATGGTGGCTCACACCTATAATGCCAGCATTAATGGAAACCAAGGCAGGAGGATTGCTGAAGACAAGGAGTTCTAGACCAGCCTGGACAACATAGCAAGACCCTTTCTCTACAAAAAAAAAGTTATAAGAAAAGTAACTAGGCATGGTGGTGTACTTATAGTCTTAACTACCAGGGGAGCCGAAGTACGAGGATCATTTGAGCCCATGAGGTCAAGTTTACAGTGAGCTATGACCTGTGTCCTTTTTTTTTTTTTGTGGCAGTTTTTGACCAGGGTCGGGTTTTCTGATATATGGGGCTGGAGCCTCACTCCTTTGAGCCACAGGCACTGCCCTATGTCTTAATTAGTGGGTAATATACCAGTTTGGGTAATTGGGAAGGGCATTTTGGACACAAAGGCCATTGGTTTCTTTTGAATTACTCCCACATACTCCTAATATCAGTTTTACCAATGTTATTGACCATCTTTTGGTATCTTTGATTTTTCTCTATTGTTTTGCTATTTTATCTAGTATCGTCACCTGCTTACCCTTGCACTTGAAATTCAATAATTGCCTTAGATTACCCTGTTCTTCAATCCTACTTAAGTTCATAGCTCACACTTATACTAACAAATGCCTCTCCACTGAGCTACCTTCTCATATAAACTATGACTACAAACATATGTGTGGTTGTATAGACAAAACTCCATCAAGGCACGTTTTTCAGCCTCCAAATGCATTTTAATCTACTTACCTTTTCCTCTCACTTTATCTCATCTTTCAGACAGCCAACAGGATTTCAAATTACAGCCGAGCCTTTTCAGGGTCAAGTTGTCCATCCTTTCAAATTTAACTGCAGATCTATATCCCTTAAAAGATAGAGAAAAAATATCAGCTTTGGGTTATGGCTCAGCAGCTTTTAAAAAACATTAATTGCATACCTATTATGTGTTGGGTACTATCTAAAAATACACATTGTTTCTTCCAGTGCTCACAACTTCGATGGGGGGGCAGACTGAGTCATCAGAACCCACTTTTCATTGTCTAGGCACTCTGTGATCTCTGAGTAATCTTAAAGAAAAAGACCAATGAGCCTGGAAATAACTCAGGAGGTTTTTCTTTATTTTCTTTGAATAGCTAAAGAACCTCATGGGAGGTTGTCAATGCGGTAGGTTTTTATAAGACTTCCACAGACCACAAAAACCCCTTCTTGTAGCAGCACATTACTCAGACCTTTTTTCTACTTTTAGCCACTTTCTGAGGAAACATCATAACCACCCCCAACATTTGACAAGGGCTGGAAGGATCGCTCCAAGAGAGATGGGCCGAATCACCTGTCACCACCCTATCTGTTATCAGAAAGATACTAAGTCTTGTCCTTGCGATTTCTTCACATCTTGTGACACTGCTTTATAAGACATCTTCACTCATGTCTTCCTTCCCAAAGCCAAGACATAAGGGTACAAAATATCCAGACTCACCAGACCCTACTTAGCAAATAATCAAAGAGAATTTTAACACCATATAGGACACTAACAAAGGCCTTCATTGAAGGAATAAAGAAAACACAGAAGAATATACTCTTGCTCAAACCAGAAAGGCAGGAAGCAGCTGGAAAGTTGCCTACACCTGAAACAACAATAAATTCCAGACTCTTATTACTGAAATGGGGCGCGGGGAACACTTCCCTCACTTCCAATGCAGGTCTGTAGTATCTATTCCTACCACTCACACCATAACTGTAAATGCCCATTATAATGGTAACAATTCACAGACATGACTTCCAAATAAATATGTGGAATTTTGACCTAAAGAATGGACACTCTTCGATGCTATATGTAGAAACTTAAAAAAAAAGAAAACAAACAAAAACCCTCTCTAAGAGAAGGACACTCCACGGATATTTCTTCTCAGACTGAGTTTCATTCTGAACTTCAGGTTGGACCTGCATAAAGTTTTTATCCGTAAAACTCTCCCCCTTATCCCAAGTGCAAACCTCTTTGCCCAATCCTTTGTGTTTCTCTAGTGAGCACCACTGTATACCCAACATAGGCTAATTTGAATTTCTGACTTGATTGAAATTAAAAAAAAAATGGCCAACTTCAGAAGATATTTGTCCTTTTTTTCCACTTTCTATCTTTGAAAAATAGTTTTTCCCTCTAGCTTAAAGGGATGAGGATATTTCTATCTTTTATCTATATCACACATTTTCACAAATTTGGATATAAAATGACAACCTCTGGCTCTATGTATTTTCCCCTTCCCAGGGTTTTGAATTATTTTGCTTGAAAGAACTAGTTTGAGTCGCTTGGCACATCTAGAAGTCTGTCTGCTTGAAGCCTCACAGGCTGTCTATTACGTTTAAAGACTGGTCGTAGTTAGTAGTCATTTACAGATCTGAAGGAGAGAGACATACAGTCAGTGTTCCAATCAAAGAAACATTATTAATGGCACATTTTTTTCCTATTAAACATGTGATAATCTATGAAAACATTTCTGTTGAATTACATAAAATAATTTTTCTGTTAGAGAATGCTGTTTACAGTTTATATTGTGAAGACAATAGATACGCCCAATGTTGCAGGTTAAAGTTCTAATCATGATATAATCAAGCAATGATTCTGAGGAATCTGACCTAGGATCTAGAAGAGAATCTGGGATTTCTAATTAAAGTGTTTTTTCCTCAAATATTTATACACTTGGTTAAAAGGAGTTAACAGGATTATACTTCTTGGCCGACTTCTGCCTTTTACTGGGCAGGTGAATAAAACTTCGGTTTCTCTATGTCTCCAGTAAGAAGAGTTTATTGGGCCGGGCAGGGTGGCTCACACCTGCAATCCTAGCAATCTGGGAGGCTGAGGTGGGTGGATAGTTTGAGCTCACAGGTTCAAGACCAGCCTGAGCAAAAAACCAAAACAAAACAAAAAAAAGAGACCTCGTCTCTACTAAAAATAGAAAAAAAAAAAAAAACTGAGGCAAAAAGGTTGCTTAAGCCCAGGAGTTTGAAGTTGCTGTGAGCTATGACACCACAGCACTCTACCCAGGGAGACAGCTTGAGACTTTCTCAATAAATAAATAAATAAATGGAAGAGTTTTATTGAACACTTCCTAGAGGATATCACAGAAAAATATTAAGAATAGATCTTAGGGGCCCAGAATGTCATATTTACTTTTGTATCCTGGGCCAGAGCTTGCTACGAAGTAGGCACTTAGTGGTTTTGTTTTTAAATTTCTGTGGAATAACTGAGAAGAAAAGACGGCTTATGACTTTTTTCACAGAATTTACATGTAAAAGACTAAAACTGGACCTGCACCTTTCTCCAGTCACAAAAATTGATTCAAGGTGGATATTTTATTTTTTTTGAGACAGAATCTCTATCATCTGCGCTAGAGTGCCATGGTATCAACCTAACTCACAGCAACCTCAAACCCCTGGGCTCAATCTATCCTCCTGCCTCAGCCTTTTGAGTAACTGGTACCTGCCACAATGCCCAGCTAACTTTTGGTCTCACTCTTGCTCAGGCTGGTCTCAAAGTCCTGACCTTAGGCAAGTCTCCTGCCTTGGTTAGGATTACAGGTGTGAGCCACTGCACCAGGCCTGAAAATCTTACCAAACGCATTTAATACGTACAAAACAAAGAGGTGGAGAACTATTACCAAGGAGAAAGTGTATACTAACTGAAGGAAAGAGAATGCTTCCGAGTAGAAAAGAAGTTTAGCAAGTCACATGAAGGAACTACAAACATATTATATGATTTCCTTCCAAGGGCAGGGTCAAGTTCATAAATAAGACAAGAGAAGGATGTGAAGAAAACTAGAAACTGATGGTGACATCTGAACTGTGTCAGAGGCTTGGACCCAGGTCCAAACCTTCCTTCCTCTTTTACTTGTATATAACGGGAAGTAGCTGACATCAACTATTCTTCCGTGCATTAAAATAAGTTCTATTGGTCCTACTCCTAAAACTGAAACTCTAGAACGACATCTCTAAGCGGTGTGTGAACAGAAGCAGATTCGAGGGTCAAGGTTACCCCACGGTTGAAAAACTTTCAAGAAACCAAACATTTTATTGCTTTTTAATAAATTAGTATATTTGAATTGCCAAAAGTGGGTATAATGACCAGTGGGTAACATTTATTACTGACATAGAAAGAAACTGGTTAAAAAACAAGAGTTTGTAGGGCATTACCTCTTAGTGCTTTGGGGTTGTTTCTGTCTGTCTGAAAACCAGGGCACAGTCACCAGATATTCAGGCTATCAAATTCCACCAGCATTGAGAATTTCTTAAGAAAGGTGGTAGTAAGAAGGTGGCGTAAGAAGGCTAAATATTAAACATCTGGTTACACAGATTTCCAAATGGACAGAACTCCAAACAGGATTGAGGATGGACACTAAGAAACAGGCTCCAGGAGGGCGGGAGGGAAACCTGCCCATAAGGATGTGGGCGTGAAGTAACCTAGGTAACCAATGACCAATAGGAACACTGCCTGGAGGCACAGGGAGGCCAATGAAGGACTTGCAGCCAGTTTCAATGGAGTATTTATGCCCCTGCAGCCCTTTGCCACTGCATTTATCTCTGTAACCTTTTTTCCTTCTTGGGAGGTCTCGCTTCCAACTCTTTTAGAAGTGCTCTCAACTTTCCCTTTGTTTCTCCTAAATAAAATCTTTCTTTATCACCCTGAAACGTCTGCTTTCTATCCACACCGCCTGTGCCACTCCAGTTTTATTTCCAGTTTCCACTCACTTTTGCTTTTGGTTATCGCCTTACCTCGGTTGACATTCCCAGCTCAGCCAAGTAATTGAACCAGGTCAACTGACTTCGGGGAACCAGGACCCCCTGACCTCCACAGGAGCACTAAATACCACACACAAAGCAATCCACATCCCCCCAAATGATGTACGATAACCCTATAATGAATGCCTTGTTTTTATTTATATATTTAGGTTTTTAAAAATTTCTTTAAATTAGGAAATTCATATAAATAGCATAAATTTTTTTAAATTAAATCATAGCTGTGTACATTAGTGCAATCATGGGGTACAATGTGCTGGCTTCATATACAATCTGAAATATTTTCATCCAGCTGTTTGACATAACCTTCATGGGATTTTCTCATTTATTGTATGAAAACATTTGTATTCTGCATTTAGTAGGTTTCACCTGTCCCTTCTAAGATGCACCATAAGTGTGATTCCACCATTTACCCTCTCTCCACCCGCATGGATGCGGAGAAAAGGGAACACTTCTACACTGCTGGTAGGAATGCAAACTAATACGTTCCTTTTGGAAAGATGTTTGGAGAATACTCAGAGATCTAAAAATAGACCTGCCATTTGGTCCTCTTATTCCTTTACTTAGTATATACCCAGAAGACCAAAAATCACATTATAATAGCACCAAATTTTAACAGTCCAGTCCCCCTTACCTACTAGTACTCCAGTAACATTACAAAGCATCTTTTCCCCCAGTCCTTGGATAGCCTTTCAGAAATATTTTGTACCTACTCACATTTCTGTGTACATACATATACACATATACACAAATACATACATATTATCCATGCTTTATTCTTTAAGGTTTTTTGAAATATGAAATATTACAAGTATTCAGAAATTACATAATATAGTAGATAGCCTACACTGACCCAGATTTTCAAAAACTTCACATTTTTGTGATATTTCAAATATAATTTTTTAAAAATAAAATGTTGGAAATACAGTTGAATTGATAGGTGTTATCTTCCCTTCTCTGAGGCTACCATTACCTTAAAAGTGATGTGTATGCACATTATCTAAACTTTTATATTTTTAAATATTGGTATGAGAAGCAGAACCCTGCCATCATAAAATATCCAACATATGTTGTATTGATTGCTTGGTCAGGTGGTTGACAGCAAGAAAATCAACATTGTATACTGAAAAAAAGGGGGCCCTGGGTGTGGCACGGTTAAGTCATTTGGTACGACTATTGTCTTTGATACATTGGAATCCAGGTCAAATGCTTCTCAAGTCTGTCACTGTGCAGACACCAGATTATTATGATTCACTGGCTGTTCTTTTGCTGATTTTAGGAAAGTATTACCAAAAAAAGAAATGAGTTCAGGCAAAAATTCACTTTTTTTTCTAATGCCAACTAAGAATTTTTAGTCAAACAGAGACTGGGGCAATCATAAAATTAAACATGTTGCCTTCCCAAGAAAGCTTATCATCTTAGATTATCTGAAGTTAGCAACCATTATATTGGGAGAGAAAAGAATAGCAAAGCAAGTATCCCTAATATAGTGGGGGCTGGGGAAGTTTTCTGCCCTGGCTGAGGGGTTCTAGTTTATCACTGAAGTTGTTTAGAATTGGTAGGGTGTGGGGAAAACAAACAGAAGTCCCTCTTTAAATCTTCTGCAGACAATGCACTTCCTGGGGGCCTTTATTCTGGGCAGAGGCTGGTGCTTCCTTTTTGGTATGTTGCTGGAACACTCAAGTCAGGAAACAAAGAATTTTGTTCTGTGGTTACTGTGACAAGAAGTGAATAGATTAGAAACCTCCAAAATTTTTGAGAAAATTATACTAGCAGAAAAGCTAAAAGGCTGACTTGTGAGATTCCATGAGTATTTCACCCCTGAAGTTCCCAAGAATGATTTAATCTCCAGCACTCATTTCAGCACTGCATTTCTTCATGATGATCAACAAAGAAATTCTGGGAGGGCAAGCCAGGGACCACAGAGAAAAATGAACAAAAAAGTTGCTTTGCAAGAGAGGTAGAACCAGATGTAGGCCAATGGGCAAAGCAGGAAACTTACTTCTCTGCCAGGGCAAGGAGTCTGAAATTACCAACATGTGATAACTTCTATGAGTCACTGACTTTGGCAGTGGGAAGTGGGTAGGGGACTTATTGCAATTTCCCCCTCACTGTTACAATACATTCTGGGTGTATCTATATTATAGCATAAGAGGATGAGCTTGTTACAATTTGTCTTCTCAACTTGCTAGACAACCAAGAGCCTTATGGAGACAACCACATCTCACCCAGAAATTTTGCATTTTGAATTGTTTTCCATAAGTGGTTGGGACTGTGCATTGTCCTCTTGCAAAGGAAATTCTATAGGTACTAAGAAAAGTGTGTATAGATATTTGATTTTTTTTAAGTAGCATATTGTTATTTTGTAGAGATAGGGATGGACTTTTCAGCAGCACAGAGGTATCAGAGGCGCTGACCTGAGGGAGAGACCAGGGCGCACTGCTGGTTCTTTCTCCAAGTACATTCTTTCCAAGGTCATAACTGCCCTGTGACTCCAGCTCCGGAGTGAGAAGGGTTTCAGAATCCTGGCAGAAATGATGTGTGAAGCTCCCTGCTCACTTCTTTAAGAGGAAATAGCTACACAACTCTTCTTTTGCTTCCCTGTAGTCTGGTACATGGTCTTGCCTGTCTCACCCAGACAACTGATCACGGAGGTGAGGACCATGCCCTTGGGTATGGAAGAAGCAAAGACAAAAAGAGCCTGAGTTCCCAGAAGGCAAATCTCCCTCCACAAAACTGGGCCATTAGATGGTTATGGGAGGCAGGGGTGAATTCATATTATCTAAGTCATAATGATTTTAGCTTCTCACTGTTACAGCTCCTTGGGTTGGACCCCAGCCAGGGTAACAAGTACAGTTCTAGTTTATTTACTTTAATCACCCCCGAGAACCCAAATTTATGTATCTATTTCCTTACTTAAGAACATTTATAACTTTTCCACTTTTTAGCTCTTTGGAAAAATACAACATAGAATATCTTTCTAGACATGTCTTTATAATCTGTGAGCATTTTTCTGTGTCATATAATACAACAGCCTTTACCCATGTTATTTAAAAACTTAAATTATATGAAAAAATATAAGGTTTAAATGAAACATCCATTTCTCAGGCACACTAACTACATTTCAGGCACTGGGCAGCCATATCAGTCATTTTCTGAATGTGGACTCACCACGCATTGGACAATACAAATACAACACAGTTATATAAAAAAAAATTCTTTTGAACAGCCCTGCTCAAGGACATATAAACCTAGAAATAAAATTTCTAAGTTATAGAATATGCACATCTTCTGTGTTACCTCACAATGGCAAAGAACTCGCTAACATCGTTAGAGCCATTTATAGCAGCTTGTAAAAGTTCTCGTCTGCTAACACTTTCACCTATGCATGATACTATCGAAGTTGTATTTTTTTGTTATTATCGTTGGTTGTAGTTGACATTGTTGTTTGGCAGGTCCAGACTGGATTCGAACCCACCAGCTCTGGTATAAGAGGCTGGTGCCCTAGCCTCTTGAGCTACAGGTGCTGAGCCTCGAAGTTGTATTTTTTGCCATCATAAAGGATGCGACTATGTGACTGAGCAACATTTTGTGCTTTTACATACTAATCCTCTGCTGGGTGGGTAATTTGCAAGTATCTTCTCTCCATCTATTACTTATATTTAAACTTTGTCATTGGGCTTGAATTTATAATTTTAATATAGTCACACATCTCCCCCATCTTTTTACTTTAAGGTGTGAGATTTCATTTCTTAATTAAATAATCCTATCTTGCATCAAGTTAATAAAGATATTTTTATCTGAAAGATGAAAGTTTTGTTCGTAACACTGAGATCTTTCATCCATATGGAAGTTACTGTATGTCACGTTGGGTAGAGATGTAATTTCACTTCCTACCATCTGGTTAGTTAATTGTCCAAATATCACGTATTGAATAATCCATCTTTTGCACTTTGATGTGTGATGGCAACTCTGTCATTTAAAAATTTCCCTGTCTTCATAGGTCATTTTCTGAACGATCTATTCCAATCCATTAGACTATTTATTTATTCTTATACATGATGTCTCCTTTCTTAAAGCTAAACTACAAGTTTTGATACCTGCAAGGGGAGTCACCCCTTTATTATAACTTTGGCATCTCCTGACACTTTATTCTTTCATACGACTTTTAGGATCCATGGATCAGTTTTAAGGAACATGGTCAGGATATGGCAGTGGGCTAGAAAATACCCTCACCCACCTCTGTGTGTCTCTGTCATCATCCTTGGAACCTGTGAAGTTTCCCTTATTTGAAATGAGCATCTTTGCAGATGGGATGAGCTTAAGGATCTTGAGATGGGCACATTATCCCGGATTATTTCAATGTGTCCTTATAAAAAGGAGGAAGAAGGAAATTTAACACACACATGTAAGAATGTGGTATGAAGACAAAGGCAGAGACTGGAGTGATACGGCCACAAGGCAAGAAGTAAAAGCAGGCAAAGAACAGATTCTCTCCTAGAGCCTCCAGAGAGGACACAGCCCTCCCAACACATGGATTTCAGAGCTAATCATACTGGCTTTGGACTTCTGGACATTGGAACTGTGAAAGAATAAATTTCTGGCATTTTAATTCACCAAGATGGTGCAGATGTGTTACAGATGCCGCCGGAAATGGGTGCTTATTTTGATCCTTGGAAGTGGGGTGCTGCCATAACAGTGCCTTAAAAGTGGGGAGTGGATTTGGAATCAGACAATGAATAACTGGGCAGAATTTTGTGGTGCACGATAGATTACCTTAAGTGGACTGTTGGTAGAAATGTGCATGTTAATGGGGCCACAGGGAAGGGTTCAGAGAGAAATTAGAGACACAGTAGAGAAAATCTATGTTGTCTTAAGTGAAGGACACTGAAGACATTGGTGGTGAAGGTTCTGAATAAAATAAGGAATGCATTATTGGAAAATGGAAGAAAGATGATCCTTATTATAAAGTGGGAGAGAACTTGACCAAATCACTTCCATCAGTGGTACCACGGATCCATCTCACTGGCGACGACATTGCCACTATGCAAAGATAACTCAGCCACGTTGCGTTCCCCCATTGGGGCAGAAAGTTGAACTTGTGTGTAATGAACCTGGATCTGTATCTGAGAAAATTTTCAAGTGATGCTTCTTCCTGCTGCTAATAGTAAAATATGAGAGGAAAGAGAGAGATAGAAGGAAGAAAGCGTGAATCCCCAGAAAACACACAGGAGATCTACAAAGTTTTTGCAAATGCTGTGCCAGAAGAAACACCATCAAGGTGATATTTGCCTTGGAGTGAGAGGTCTAGAGGCTGGAAACAGGTCAATAAAATTACTGAGCTACCGCCGTGTCCCACCTTATAGGAAAGATGACTCTAAGGGAAGAGGCTTTGTCTAAAGGCTGGAGCTATAGGCACGAAAATACAGACCACAGTCAGAAGCTTAAAGAGCAGAGCACACAGTCCCAGAGAATTATTCCCAGGTCTTGAAAGCTAGCAGAATTCCATGTAAAGTTGTATGTCACTCAGTACATTCTCAGCCTACCCCCCAGCTCGTATGTCTTTGAGGACCTCCAATAAGATTCGTGTAGGAACTTCTCACTCTGTCCCATTCATCAGCTTTCAGGACTGCAACGAACGATTGTATCGCTGATGGAATATATACAAATATATTTCTATTCACCAGTTCTCTCTAGAAATGCGTCTCTTTTATATTTTGCAAGTTTTTCTAAATGAAATGGCTCTATTTAATACCTAGCACCCCAATGTTCTTACTTGAAAACCTTGTTTTTCAAAGGTTTCTAATCTTTCGTTGTGATTTTTTTTATTTTCTTGATGTCCTAAACATTTTTAAAGCCCTCACTTAAGTCTTTTTTATATTTTCCTTCTCTCCAAAGATTTTGAAAATTAATTTTTGTTTTCAGGATCTTCTCTGTCAGACAGAGAGTTTTAGGTTCTCTGGAACAATTTCTATGGAAATGGCCCAAGAGAATGAATGTAAAATAAGCCTCCTCTGCATGTGACCCTAGAAGTTCATTGGCTCAGAACCAGTTTTTATGGTAATTTCTTAAGTTAAAATTTTTGAACTATGATGTAGCTGTTAATTCAGATTCCCAGCTACATACAACACTTATGTAAAGTTTCAATTACTCTTAGGGAATTTTTTTTTCTTTTTTGCCTATAATCTTAAGTAAAGCAAAATAATTGTTTCTGTAATTTAAAGATTTATTAGTCCCTGATCCACAAGGTGTAATTATTCCTTGATTACTGAAACCATATCATGTCTAGTTCATTGCTTTTATTGTCTATCTCCACGTTGGCATTAAACCTCAGATCTCAATCTTTACAACCTACATCTAGGTCTGATATTCCCATGGACCACAGCAGGGTTCTCAGTTTGTGAGCCCAGTGACCTCTTAATTTCTGACATCTGGGCTTCCCTTCACCTTTTTTTGAGCTTGGTATATGTAGAAAACTATGTGGGTCATAATATTTAATTCATTGTTTGTACATATTTGGAATGAAAGTGTAACCAGTATTAGCTCAATCTGCCTTGTTTTTAAATTCTCATTTTTTAAACATATTATGCATTGTTTTTACCCTTATTTGTGCACTTCTTCATAATGAATTATGGTCCCCATGGTGTACAATAGATCATTAAAACTGATTCCTCCTGTCTAACTAACACTCAGCATCATTTGACCAACAGCTTCCCTTTCTCATCGCCTACCCCCAGGCTCTGGTGACCACCATTCCACTCTCTGTTTCTATGAAGTGAACTTTTTTAGATACCACATGTAAGATCAGTTGGTATTTGCCTGTCCATGCCTGTCATGTTTCACTGAACATATTACCCTCCAAGTATATGTGTGTTGTCATAAATGACAGAATTTCTTTCTCTTTTTTAGGACACATTTTGTGTTCCTCAGTCATGGATAAACATTTAGGTTGCTTCTATATCGTGGCCATTGTGAGTAATGCTAAAAAGAACATGAGAGATTAGACACCTTGGCATGCTAATTTCATTTCCTCTTGATATGTTCTCAATAGTGGGATTGCTGGATCACATAGCAATACTATTTTTAAGTTTCTGAGGAAATTGCATGCTGGTTTCCATTTAACCATGTCATCTATCTGGATATTTATGTTATTCAAAACTGTTCATTAATATAAACACACATCCCTACATGTAAATCTCTCTCTCTTTTATTATTGCAGATTTAGAATTAATTGCTAGAAATGGAATAATCAGTCCAAAGGTTTAGATGCCTTTATGATTTGATACCTAGTGTAAAGTTGCCTTTTAAAGTTATACTCTGCCCACAACTTCTCCAAAAGAGTATAAACAACTATTTCTCTCATATCTTTGGGGGGGTCCACTTTTTAAAATTTTCACAAAAATGACAGGCTAAAAATTGGCATCGAGTTATAATTTAGATTCCTTTAGTGAAGCTGAGAATCTTCTCATGTGTTTTTTTGTTTGTTTAAGTGAACTGCCTATTCATTCTTCTTGCCCATTTTTCTACTGGAATATTTTTTAATTGTTATAGTCTTCATTTTTTGGTTCACTGTACTATGCCATATTTCTGGGAAGGATACATACAGGTTTCATTTATGACCCCTTCATTTATGATGCCTTTGCGCATCTATTTGTTTCTTGTGTGAATGACAACTTCCTTGATGTAGAATTCTCAGGTCCCATGGAAGAGCCAGTTCATCTAGACCTGGGCTTTCCCCTGTGGGGTGAGTGCACACTCCTTGTATCAGCTCACAGGGCCCCCATTTGTAGTTATAATCTTCCTTAACATCTAAAACTACCAGGATAATTCATGTAATTTCTAGTTCAGTCATCACTTATCCTGTGTAACTGTGCAAAAAACCTGGATGGGGAACTCCAAGCAGAGGAATTTTTTCTCCATGAGTGTTACCAAACAAAACAGTTGGGCTGGTGCTCAGCTATTGGCTTGGGCCTCCATGGTATCACTGTATCCACCTGCTGTTTCGGTAGGTGTGTCATGAAGGCCTCATGCACAATGGCTTCCATCCATCTAGAAAACCAAGAATCTCACACTCCTTCTGTAAAAAACAACTTGTTGAAAGTGGGGATAATGATCACATTTTACCCTCTCTGCCTCGTAATAACTCCTGCATGTCAGTGGATATTATTGGGGCTCTGCTAAGATATTTTTTTTCCCTTGCCTTACCCTAACACTGAATTGCTTTCTCTACATGCTAAGGAGTCTCTTTAACGTCTTGCTTGATGTTATAGGGTCTCATTTATACAATATTTCACAAAAATTCCCAGACATTTGTGGTGTAGCGATGACACCCTTCTCATTTTCCCACCTTGGACGCAGATTTTGAATTCGTTTTTCATTAGAGTTTTCTGAAGATGGAGTAGAAGTCCATCTGTGTGAATTTCATCAAGAAGCTGTCTTTTGACTTCTTAAAATGAAGCAATGTCATTGGGTACCATGATTTCCAACTTCAGTGTAGATAAAAAATTACCAATAGTAATTGTGAAAATAGAGGCACTAGCATCTGCCTTCTAGAGATCCAGATTCAGTAATTCTGAGATGCACCAAATAATCTATGTTTCTAATAAACATCCCTCTTAGGTGATTGTGATATAGGCTCTACTTTATTTATTATTGTTTTAAGACAGGATTTTGCTCTGTTGCCTAGGCTAGAGTGCAGTGGCATGATTTTGGCTCACTGCAGCCTTGAACTCCTGGACTCAAGCAAACCACCTGCCTCAGCCTGAGAAGCTAGGACTATAGGCATGTGCCATGATGCCTAGCTCAGTGTTTTGTGTGTGTGTAGTTTTTTTGTAGATACAAGGTCTCACTCAAGGCTGGTCTCAAGCTTTTGGCATCAAGCTATCTTCTCACCTCAACTTCCCCAAAGTTCTGGGATTGCAGGCATGAGCCACCATGCCTGGCTACCACATTGTAACAACCACAAAGAGTTGTTATAATTGTAAAGGACTAAAACAGTTCTTCTCCAAGTGTAGCCTCTAGATCAGTAGCATCAGCTTCATCTGAGAACTTGTTTGGAGAGTCACTTTATGGGAACACAGGAAGTTTGAGTGAGGAAGTCTGGAGCTGAATACTCAGTGATCTGTACTTTAACAAAAGCCCTCCAGAGGTTTCAGACACACACTCAAGCTTGGGAACTGCTGAAACAGTGAGTCAGAAACACCAGATTCAAACCTGAGCTCTGTGTCTGTGCAAAGCAGTGACCAGAGGAAAGTTCTTCACTCCCTATAAACTGCAGCTTCCCAATTTACAACATGGGAATGAGTGGCTAAATAGCTCCAAAGTCCTTTAAGGTTTGATCTCGAAATGTTTTGAAATCTGTTCCATGTTGTATTTTTGCATGAAATAAATTGCATTCGGTTGCACTTTGAGTACTGTTGTGTTTCATAGGAATGTTCTGGAATTTAATGTATTTCGTTAGAGCTAATCAATCAAGCCCAGGACAATGAAAAATACACGCTTAAATATTAACAATAATCCTGAGTAGAGACTGCATCTAAAACTTCTGCATAGTTTTTTGGGAAATAGTTGTTTTTCTCTCATTTCTCTCTCTCTCTTTGAATACAAAAAGGCTGGGTTCCATCAACATGTGTCTCACCCAGTCCATTTTCTTCATCTGGCTCATTTGATCTTGATTACTCGGGCCAGTTCTTGAATTGCAGCAGCTTGTTTTAAGGAGCTTATAGCAGAAGGTGCTGAGCACAGGCAGCCAACAATGTGTTACTAAAAGGGGAAGAAATTTTCCTTTACATAAGAAGCCATATGCAGTCCCAATTTATCCCTACTGTATCACTGAAATGTGTACTTTAAAAAACTTCATCTATGATTTTTTTCGCAGGTAAGGGATTTGTGTGCCCTTGTGTATCCGACAGAGCAATTCCGAAAAACAGGCTCTGCTTTTTCAAAAGTCCTTTTCAAAATATTCCCCAGTTGCTCCAACTGGCAACATCAGGAGTGAGTACCTTCCACCCCCTCTTTGGAAGGTTTTCCTTGCACATCTAAGGATCCCCGAGCAACCTTCTCCCTACAGCATCCTCAGGTTTCAAAAGGTCTTGTCCTCAAGGTGCCCTTTCCTTGAAAGCAGCTAAACCGCCAAGGTTTCCACACTGTGGTTTCTGGGAGAAGCAGCTGAGTTTTGACTCTTCTCTCTGTCCTGTGTCCTTACGCTGTCTCACTGAGAGACAGCCAGTCTCTGGAGCTCCCCCTTCCCTCCCTTAGAAACACCTGGGAAGCATCAAAGGCCGGAATGCCGCAGAGAGCCAGCCATCTGGATGTGGCCTTGTGTGCATTCCCCTCATTGACACACTTCGCCTTTGAAATCTTGTCTTGAAAATCGTATTCCTTTCCCCCTGCAGCAACCGGCCTGGGTGAGAACGCACGAGACAGTCTTTATTGAGTTTTTTTTTTTTTTTTTTGCTTTTACAACAACTGCTCCATCTCCCCATCATCCTTGGAGCTTCATGTTTCCAACTGAGGCTCCTTCCAGGTCTAATTGCTTGGCACCGCAGTTCTGACATCACAGTCTGTTGCCATGGAAAATGCCACCAATTCAGCGTGACGACTCCTCCGCCAGAAGGAGCGGACGCACTGAGAGAGAGACAACATTTGTTTAAGCATAAATATCTTTGATATTTAGCAAAGAGGCAAGAGATTCTCTAGTAGACAACAGAGGAAGCAAAAATCGCAATTCCTAGGCTGCTTGGCTTTCACGGTTAAAGTCAAAGTGTTTGACTTTCTCCGGATTGTCATGTTGGGCAAGAATTTCCGGGTGATCATTTCTTGGACTTCAGGGTGCATGGGGAGTAATATTGAAGTTTGAAAGTGCTCAGAGTTCAGAAAACAGAATGGCCCTTAAAATGCTACATCTGCCTTTTCACGTGGCTGACAGATGATTGTTGTGGAAGAGAGATGAACAGCAGTCACTCCAATAGATTGCTCGTCTGGCGCAGCCTTCCCAATGAAGCCAGTTTGCAGACAGTCAGCTTCTCCCTCCTGTACTTCTGCTAAGATGCCCCCCCATCACCACCACCATCTCTGCCTGGAATAAACCCTCCTAATCACGTCTACCGTTGAACATACAGGGTTTCCATGAATGGGCTTGGCAAGGACCCTGCCCAAACCCAAAATCCATTCTTATCACATGCATGCAACCGTGAAATAGAAACTCGAGAATACTGCATCTGGAAAATTACAAAAGTTCAAGTGTTATTTGTCACTATTCCCAAAAGCAACCTGTAATTTGCTACTTAGAGTTCTGAGTAAGCGAATGGGCACAATGTAAGGGTGGATGGCACACCTCCTGGGTGTGGGACGCAGCCGGGAACCTTCCTAAACAAACACAGACATGGTAACCTCACCATTGGCACCCTCATATTTATCTGAAATTGAAAAACAGAGTTATGGGCAATAGAACAAATTTGAGTAAATGAGTCCAGCTCCTCCTAGATATAACTTTCCTTGATTCCTATTAAAGAGGAACTTTTTAAGAAGAGGATGAAACTATATTATTTGCTGGATACTAAATATAGTAATCTAGAGCCATACCTGAAATGCTGAGAAGTTTCTGAAAATGGAACTGGATGAAAGGCTACGACTATTCTGATCACGTCTTGCCTGTATGAAAGGTAATAATTTTCCTGAAAGGCTCTGTGGGGGAATTGTAGTGATTCCCCTTAATCAAAGAGGCAACAATTCTGACTGAGTGTGGGCTGTGGGTCAACTGGGAGCCTCCTCTCAACCTCATCAGGCCTGGGAAATGTTCCAGGCACTGGAGTAGCTACCTAACTGAAAACCCAAAGCAATACCTATTTAGTTTTCCTTGGTAACGGGGGCTCTGAAATAGGCAAGCACGTTGGGTCAAGACTGCCAGCTGCCATATATAATGTACAAGGAGACACTTGAGCAGAGAAGGGGCATTCTCGGTTGCAATTGTTTGCACGATTCTTAATAATTATTTTAATTGCATAATTAGTATGTGTTTATTCCCACTTTTCTCTACAAGTGGATGTCTGAACTGTAATGACACCACAATCAACCCCTTGCTTCCTTCTCCCTTGGTCTTCCAGGTCTAGAGTATTTGAACAGGAGTTACAACATCTGAGAGCAAAAAAACCCCCTAAATTGGTTTACAACAAAAATCTGGATATACCTTCTGAGAGAGAGAAAAGAAAGACAGAGAAGTTATAGACAGGTGAAACGGCATTGATGTTCAAGGGCAAGGGAATCTGCTGAGAAATTAGTGGCAAGGTCTTCTGCAAAATGTTTACTTCAAGAAAGAGAACAATTTGGACATTTCTAATTTCATTTTCTCAAAGAAATCCCAGAGAACTTTTCACCTATTATCAGTAGAGGACTGGTTCAAAGTCTGAGCTTTAGCAAGTTTAAATTATGATTCTGGTATATATGACCAGCAGTAAATTATTATACTATTAAACTATTATGGCTTGTCCCAATTTTTCCACTTGTAAAATGGAGTGATAATAAACACCTGATGGGGCTATGTGCATTATATTAAATTCATTTATGCACTGAAGAAAAATATATTCAGCGTATATAAATTTAGCAACTAAAATAGTTATTTTTTACAAATTATGCAAACAATCGCAAATAAGGAACAAACCAAAATTAGTAAAGACAGCAGGAGATAAATAAATAATGGCTGTATTAAAAAAAAATCAAGGACAAAAAGGACAGGAAACAGCAAATTGAATATTACTCAAACAGTTATGAGGTAACAAGTGACAAAATTCCTTCTAAAAGTCAGAGGAAAAGGATAAAAACAGTAAAATAATGAACATATTTAAATAACCATGAAAAAGGTGATGTAAGTCCAACTGCCTCATACAATAACCATCTCAATGGTGAAAAATAGCAAATAGAGAAAAAACACATGAAAGAAATAATTTAAAAATCAAGATGGTGCACGAATTTTACACGATGTGTTCTCCTTCTCCAAACACCATCAATAAATAAAGTATCGGAAGAGAAAACTGAAAAGCTGTAAGTAGAGCTAAAAATCTACATAAAAACCTAAATGAACAGAAAATGAAATAGAAATACTAAGTGGTAAGTAGATTCCGGTTAAGAAGCAGGGAGGGATGGTCCTGAAGAGTAAAGTGCAATAATGTATAAATATGTATATGAGTATCAGAGGACATTCATTCTTCCAATCAATATCTATTGATCCTGGAACTGTGCAATAATTAGGGATACAGCAAGGAAGCAGGCAAACCCCTCGTACTGGTGCTTATGTTTGAGAGAGAAGACGGGTTCACTGCAGAAAGTCATGGGCTGAATGACACACACCAGCAGACCGTTGGACATAGGGGCAATTTTATAACTAATAGGAAGGAGGGCAAAGGAATAGCTCTTGGGTTGGCACAGTGTGTGGGTACAAACCAAGAGTGGACAATACCATCTCTACTTCCCTCCCTGGGGTTAGCTTTGAAATACTATAGCAAAGTAAATCCTCCCATTAGGCAAAGTGTAAAGCAGGAGAGTCTGATCATTCACTCGGTATGAAAAGAGAACTAATCTGCAATTTGTGGTCAATGGCAATGGACTTGAGCCAATAAGAAGAAAAAGCTTAGATTAGGGAGTAGGGGGTTGGGGAAGAGGCATGTGGATAAGGCTCCAGGTGTGGGCTTGAAACATTACACCTGCCAGAAAGCCTTCACCATGGAAGGGGCACTTATCAACCACATAAATAAAATAATTTGGCCAGGTGATTGTCAGCCAGCATCTGTCATTGGCCATGCCAATGCTGACAAAGTGGGCAAATGAACAGAGCTACCTTACTGACAGAGATGGAGGCTATCCTATTCAATACTGTATCCTAACCACCACATTAGGACCTGTCAAAAAGAACATAAAATAGACGTGATACTGAAAAGGAAGAATTAAAACTGTCTTTCTTCACACGTTATGATTATATATATGGAAAATGAAAAGTAATCTACAGAAAAAAAAACTTCTAGAACTAATAAGTGATTCAACAAGTTCCTACGATAAAAGCTAAGCATTAAAAAAAAAATCTATGGTAATTTTATACATTGACACTGAAAAAACTGGAATTTGAAATATTTTTAAAGAATCATTTCAATGCCACTAAAATTCCTTAGGTATAAATATAACAAAATATGTGTGAAATTTGTTTGCTGAAAACTACAATAGTCCAATGAAAGAAAGCAAAGACTTAAATAAAGATATATGGCATTTTCATAGAATGTAAGATTCAATATTGTTAAGAAGTCAAATATTCCCAAATATATCTACAGATTTAAAGCAACTTCTCTCTCTCACACACGCACACAATATTGGACAATTAACTTTGCAAATTCATCCTAGAAAAAGTGTCACAGGGCAGCACCTGTGGCTCAGTGAGTAGGGTGCTGGCCCATATACCAAGGGTGGTGGGTTAAAATCCAGCCCCAGCTAAACTGCAACAACAAAAAAATAGTTGGGCATTGTGGCAGATGCCTGTAGTCCCAGCTACTTAGGAGGCTGATGCAAGAGAATCACCAAAGTCCAGGAGTTGGAGATTGATGTGAGCTGTTGATGTGAGAGCTTGGTATGGCACTCTACCAAGGGTGACAAAATGAAACTCTGCCTCATTAAAAAAAAAAGAAAGAAAGAAAGAAAAAGTGTCACAAACCTCATGTTGAAATTCATGACAGTAGTCACCAGATGGCCAAGAGGAGTACTTTAAAAGTGATTATAGTGATTTTCAACAATAAAGCATGTGACACTTTTTAATGATAAATTCTCAAAATTGTCCAATCTCGTATATATGAATAACAAAATATGAATGCAAGTCACTTGAGCACCTCTCACAATTGCAGATGTCAAACATAACTTGAGTATTACAAATTTAATATAATTTTTTCCTTTCTTAAAACATGCACACATTTTTTGGCATCCTGTATGTGTGTCTGTGTGTTTACAAGATGATTTCAAAATTTATATAACAATTTGGATTGAGTCATGCTGGGGGGTTATAAAATTGTCTGCTATCTGAATTTTAGCATCTCTTGCCATTTGGAGGAAGTTCTCCTCAATTATCTCTTGGAGTAGAACATCTGGGCCTTTCGAAGCAACCTTGTCACCTTCGAGAATTCCTATAAGGCAAATATTAGTTTTTTTGGAATTATCCCGCAGCACTCTGAGAGAATGATCAATTTTTGCTCTCCACTTATCTTCCCCTTTGAGCATTTGGGAGCATTCAAAAGCTTTGTCTTCAATGTCAGATATCCTTTCTTCTGCCTACTCCATTCTGTTACTGAATGCTTCTTCTGTATTTCCCGTCTCTTGGAGGGCTGCAAGTCCTAAGATTAGCCCACATCACAAAATCCCAAAATCAAAGATGTTGACATGGATGTGGAGAAAAGGGAACACTTGTGCACTGCTGGGGGGAATGCAAACTAATACGTTCCTTTTGGAATGATGTTTGGAGATCACTTAGGGGTCTAAAAATAGGCCTGCCATTCGATCCTTCAATTCCTCTACTAGGTATATATCCAGAAAATGAAAAATACTTCATAACAAAGATATTTGCACCAGAATGTTTATTGCAGACCAATTCATAATTGCTAAGTCATGGAAGAAGCTCAAGTGTCCATCAACCCACAAATGGATTAATAAATTGTGGCATATGTACACCATGGAATATTATACAGCCTTAAATAAGATGGATACTTTACCTCTTTTATGTTTACATGGATGGACCTGGAACATATTCTCTTAGCAAAGTATCTCAAGAATGGAAGAAAAAGTATCCTGTGTACTCAGACCTACTATTAAACCAATTTATAAACATCCAAACTTCCACATTAATGCTATAACCCAACTACAGCCCAAAATGAAGAAGAAAGGGAGGAGGGGGGAAGAGGAGGGGGTAGAGGGAGAGTAGTTGGTGGAACCACACCTATGGTGCATTTATTAAGGATACATGTGAAATCTACTATGTGTGGAATATAAATGTCTTAACACAGTAACTAAGAAAATGTGGTGAAGGCTATGTTAACCAGTTT
>CAUYON010062431.1:0-11123 GCA_963573935.1 Arctocebus calabarensis
ACCAGTTGACCAATCTTTCCCCAACCTCTCCTCCCCTCTACTCTCCCTAGCCACTGGTAACTGTCATTCTACTCTGATCTTTTATGAGATCAGCTTTTTAAAATTCCACAAATGAGTGAGATCATGCTGTATTTGTCTTTCTGTGCCTGGTTTATTTAACTTGTCACGATGTTCTCCAGGTCTATTCATGTTGCGAGAAATGACAGGAATTTATTTTTATTTATTCATTCATTTATTTATTTATTTATTTTGAGACAGAGCCTCAAGCTGTCACCCTGGACAGAGGGCCATGGCATCACAGCTCATAGCAACCTCCAATTCCTGGGCTCAAGCGAGTCTCTTGCCTCTGCCTCCCAAGTAGCAGGGACTACAGGTGCCTCCCATAGCACCCGGCCATTTTTTGGTTGCAGCCATCATCATTGTTTGGCGGGCCCAGGCTGGATTCGAACCTGCCAGCTCAGGTGTATGTGGCTGGCATCTTAGCCTGTTGATCCACAGGCGCCAAGCCAGGATTTCATTTATTTTTATGGCTGAATAATATTTCATTCTATATCTGTACCACATTTTCTTTATCCATTCATCTGTTGATAGTTTGATTCTATATCTTTGCTATTACAAAGAGGGCTACAATAAACATGGAGTGCAGATACCTCTTCCACATATTGATTTCATTTATTTTGGATGCATACCAGTAGTGAGATTGCTGGAATAGTAGTAAGATTGCTGGAATATATGATAGTTCTATTTGTAATAGTTTGAGGAACTTCCATACTGTTTTCCACAATGGAAATACTAATTTACATTCCTACCAACAGTGAATAAGAGTTCCTATTTCTCTACATCCATGCTACATTTGTTAGCTTTTGTCTTTTTGATACTAGGCATTCTAAACTGGGGTGAGGTAACATCTAATTGTGGTTTTGATTTGCATTTCCTTAACAATTAATGATGCTGGGCATTGTTTAATATAACTGTTGGCGATTTGTATGTCTTCCTTTCAGAAATGTTCATTCATGTTTCTTGCCTATCTTATAATATGATTATTTGTTATTTTGCTAATGAGCAGTCTGAATTTTTTATATATGCTGGATATTATCCTTTAGTCAGGTGTGTTATTTGCACATTTTATTAGATCAGTTTAATAAACTGTGTACATTACTGCATTTATGCAGTACTATGTGCTGACTCTATATACAATTTAGAATGTTCATATCAAACTGGTCAATGTATCATTTGCCTCACTTATTCAATTCTTGTGTTTAGACATCACACTCTACTGTCAAAATATTTGACATGTACTCTTAAAATATATACAGTAGATGAGGTCCCACTGACTGGCCTCCCTCCACCTATAATCCTCTTCCAATCTCCTCCTTTCTGGGCTATAATTGTGTTTCATCTTTTGTATAAAAGTCCCGGGTGGTTATAAATTTATTTCATAATAGTATTGAGTACATCAGGTTTTTTTTTTTTCCATTGTTGAGATACTTTACTAAGAAGAATATGAGCTAGCTCCATCCATGTGAATATAAAAGAGGTGAGGTCTCCATCTTTTTTATGGCTGCATAGTATTCCATGGTGTACATGTACCACAGTTTGTTAATCCATTCATGGGTCAATGGGCACATGGGCTGCATCCATGACTTGGAAATTATGAATTGGGCTACAACAAACATTCTTGTGCAAATGTCTTTGTTGTAGAGTAATTTTTGGTCATCTGGATATATACGTAGTACAGGAATTGCAGGATCGAATGGCACACACATTTTCTTTCTTCTGTATTTGTCTCATTAGACAAGTTTTATTTCCTTTGTTGTGCAGAAGGTTTTCAGTTTTATGAAATCTTGTTCATCTATGTTTGCTTTTGCTCCCTGTCCCAAAGTCAGGCACAGACTAAGGTCATTAACCATTTCCCTTCAGTTTTCTTCTAGTGGTGTTATACTTTCAGCTCTTACAAATATTTAATTAATTTTGATTTTAGTTTTGTATATGGTGAAAGATAAGTGTCAATAACATTCTTCTGTATATGCATTTGTATTTTTCCCAGCACTGACTGTTTATTGAAGAAATTGTCTTATCTCCAATGTATGTTCTTGGTGCCTTCATTGAAAATCAGTTGGCTGTATCTGGATGTATTTCTGTGTATATGGATATATTTCTGTGATCTTTCTTGCTTTCCATTGGTCTGTGTGTCTAACTTTTATTCCAATGCAATGTTGTTTTGGTTACTAAAATTGGAATTTTCTAAGTTTATTCTATGAGGACAATATCACCTAATGCAGACCAGACAAAGAAAGATGCAACAAAAAAGAAAAGTGGAGGCCAATATCAACGATAAACATAGATGCAAAAATACTCAACAAAATGCTAGAAAACTTAATTCAAAAGCATATTAAAATTCAGCATTACCTAATTAGATTTATCAAAAATGGTTCAACATATACGAATCAATAAATGTGACATATAACATCAACAGAACCAAGGACAAAAGCATATGATCATGGCAACCGAGTCAGAAAAACCATTTTGTAAAATTAAACAACCTTCATGATAAGAAATGCTAACAAATTAGGTATAGAATGAATCTACCACAACACTAAAAATAAAACATATGTGAGAAACTTGTAACAAACATCATGTTGAATGAGGAATAGTTGAAAGCTTTCTTCTAAGACCTGGAACAAGGCAAGGATGCCCACTTACCCCACTTTTACTCAATATAGTATTGGAAGTCCTAGACAGAACAATTAGTCAAAAGAAAGAAAGACAAGTTATCTACATTAGCTAAGAGAAAGGCAAATTGTCTCTGTATGCAGATGACATGATCTTAAATATAGACAACTCTGAAGACTCCACCAAAAAAGTGTGAGGACTAACAAATGAATTCAGTAAAGTTGCAGTAAATAAAATAAACATACAAAATTATTAGTGTTTTTCTATATGTCCAGAGCAAACTACCTGAAAAAGAAATTAGGAAAATAATCTTATTTATAATGGTCCCCCCCAAAAAAAGAAACCTAGGAATAAATTTAACCAGAGTTGAAAAGACATCTTCAAAGAAAACTATAAAACATTGATCAAAAAATATGAAAGAGGAAGTAAATAAGAGGAAGGCTATTTTATGTTCATGGATTAGAATAAACAATATTGTTAAAGTGTTCATATCACCCGAAGCTATCTACAGATTCAAGATCATTCAAATCAAAAGATCAATGACACTTTTCATAGAACAATAGTGTTATGATATAGTTTCAAATAGCTATAATAATGACATTGAAGTATTCTTGTTTTCTAAATATTCTTGGACTCTTCAGGCCTTGCTTTGGAGATGTGATCTGAAACTGTTACCATCTAAGACAGCATTTCATTTTGTCTTCTTTTAATTCCTAATGTATTCAAATTAACAACAGAGTCTTTCAGTAAATAATATAAACCACATCCTGAGAATCCAAGTAATAAATATTTTTTTTGTTCTGGTTTGCATTAAGAATGTTTAATATAGGTTATATAAATCAATTGTATATTAATTTTTATGTAAAGTGTTGCTGCTGATACATAATGCTCTTTCTTCCAATATTCTGATTGTCTTTGTGTTGATTTCATTGCTTATTTAAAAACATTTCTTCCAAGATAGACTTAAACTCACCGAAGACAGAATTGTATCATTCATATTCACTTTTTATTCATGGTGTCCAGCACAATGCTACCATAGAATCATACAAATATTTGATGGGCAAAACATTAATTTTGTGACATCAGAAAGGCATAGGAATAGTGCAAAAGCAACTTACATGGGAATAAAACTAAAATGCAAAGTCTATAATTCTCTCTTTAGTAATAAAATAATTCCTAAGGAGGAAAAGTAAATCATTGATATTTTTAAATTCAGGGGCCATCCTCAATGACCTTTGACATTTACTGAAAAGTATTGATTTCTTGAAAATTATTGTGTTTCGCTCAGATAGAAAACAAGATAAATCTACCTTTGCTCCTGTTTGCCAACATAGGATCCACAAATACCTGGTATACAGTTTGAGCTTGCCATGTTTGTTGAACGAATAGCTACATGGTTAGTTAATTTTTATATAATGGTCCTAAAATGTAACATGGACAGATTCCTCTACAATACTGCTTCCCAAAATGTGTTGTGTAAAAATGTTAGTTCCTTAAGGTGCTTCTGGGAAAAAACAAAACAAAAAGAGTCCCATGAGAAGCAAATTTGAAGGATCATAATCAAATGACAACTAAGTTCACAAACTCATCCAAGAAAAAAGTGCTACATACCCCATTGCTGACTATCATTACAGTCACCTTCAAAGTACTCCTTCTGATGATCCTGTAACCACAGTAACAGTCAGAATGAGATATGTAGCACTTTTCCTAAGGTGAGTTAAGAAATTCAATTGTCAGAACTAGCATGACAACAGCACTGAGGGCCATTCTAGAAGAAGAATTCCAAAATAGCTTTGAAGGGTGACCTCGATGCTGGCTCCCTTCCCAAGGGGAGCTACCCTGGGAGGTGACTGTAGTGATATTCGGCAATGAGGTATGTGGCACTTTCCCTAGAATGAGTTCACAAACTGAACTGTCTGACCTCATATAGTATGCATCCTCTCTAAGAGAAGCAATGTGAACATACATAATAAAAGTTGAATGCTTAATGTATGCCAGGCATTCTTTTAAAAACTTTATATATATCGTCTCATTTAAGTTTTGCTTTAATACTACAAGTTCACAACTTACCTATAAAAATTCTGAAGCACTGCAAGGTAGGACTGTCCTATCCCAGTTTTCTACTCTATTGTATACGCCTGAGCTGGATTCAAGCCAGGCACTCAGCAGCAATGAGGTTTTGAACTTTTACTCTACTGCCCCCTATGGTTAGGCTGCATCAGACTATGAAAATTCTGATTTGCTTTACCAAGGATTTTCGTAGCCTCTTGATGGGGGGTTCTATTACCTTTTCTTTCTTGAAAGTGGCTTCATAACATTTTTGGAGCGTGATATACATATCTTTTAAATGACTGTGCTAACCTGATTGAGTTCCTGTATGAGAAACATGTAAAAAAGCGGTTTATATCAGAACAGTTGTCTGAATAGTAACTATTATTTGAAATAGTCTTCACTATGGCCTAATAGGAGATCAATTTTTCTAAATATAACATGAATATTGAGACAAATGTATATGTCTAATTTTTATATCATAGTGGTTTAGAGATTTGTGAATTAATATATTTTTTTTTTATTTTTGAGACAAAGTCTCACTTGATAGAAGTGTTGTGCTGCTATAGTTCACAGCAACCTCAAAAGGCACAGGTGAGCCTCTTGCCTTAACCTCCTGAGTAGCTATAATTACTCAGGTGCCCAACACAAAGCCGGCTGTTTTTAGAGATGGGGGTCTCATTTTAGATCAGGCTGGTCTCCAACTCCTGAGCTCAGGCAATCTACCCGCCTCAACCACACAGAGTGCTATGATTATGGGTATCAGCCACCATGCCTTGTCCCTAAAGTCCCCTGTAATTATGGTGTTAGAAGATATCATATTGCTCAGACTAATTAAGGTCTCTTTCAAGAATCTGGGAGTATTTAAGTTGGGTGCATAAATATTTAGAATCAAAATGTCTTCTTGTTGTATTTTTTCCTTGACCAATGCGAAGTGTTCCTCTTTTTCTTTTCTGACTTTAGTTGCTTTAAATCTGTTTGTATCTGAAAATAAGATTGCAACCCCTCTTTTCTTCTGAATTTCATTTGTCTGAAAAATTGTCTTCCAAGCCTTAATTCTGAGTGTTAATTTGTCTTTTGAGGTTAGGTGTGTTTCTTGAAGACTGCAAATGGACGGCTTGTGTTTTTTAATCCAATCAGCCAGTCAATGCCTCTTCAGTGGGGAATTCAAGCCACTTACATTTATTGAGATTATTGATAAGTGAGGTAGCATTATATTCATCTTATTTCATGAAAGTCCATTGCTTAGTTTTGTCTTTTGCATCATTGTGGAAGCTAGGTTCTGTCTTTTAATTTCTGGATGCTTACTTTGCTGGTGGTTCATTGTGATGGTCAGTGTGTAGAACAGGGTGAAGTTATCATTAAATTTTATTTATAATATTCTCTAGTATGGCTTCCATTCCTCTGGGGCATTCTTCTTCCTTTCTATAACTCATATGTTTGAATGCTTCATAAAGTATCATAATTCTGTCAGTGAACATTTTGGTTTCCATCTGTCTTTTTTTTTTTTTTTCTTATCTATCTGAGTTATCTTAAGAGATTTGTCCTCTACCTCTGAGATTCTTTCTTCTGCATGGTCTAATCAATTGTTGATACTTTCTATTACATCTTTAAATTCCCTGATTGAGTGCTTTAGTTCCTTCAGATCTGCTACATCCTTTTTATCCTCTTCATATCATCCATCTCTTATTTGATTTTGTTTTGGATTTCCTTTTTGTTATTTTCCACTTTCTCTGCAATTTCCTTCGTTGCTTTGGTTACTTTCCACTTTATCAGCAGTTTCCTTCATTGTTATCATTATCTGTATTTTGAATTCCCTTTCTGTCATTTCTAACATTTCTTTATAGGTAGAATCCTTGGCAGTAGCTACCTCATGGTCCCTTGAGGGGTTGCTCTGGACTGATCTTTCATGTTCCCATGATTTTTCTACTGATTCTTCCTCATGAGTGTTTTTTTTTCCTTGCCCTAATTTTCCTTTCACTTCCTCTTGCTCTTCAAGTTACTGCACCTCTGGCCTAAGGTTTTGATGAGTCGTTTTGGTATAGGTTAAAAGGATGAGAAGATTGAAGAGTAAGAAGGGGAAAAGAAGATTAAAAGAAAAAAGAACAGAGAAAAAGGAGAGGGGTTGAGTAAAAGGCAATATTGACAAAAATAAGAGAGGAAGAGAAAGAGAGAGACAGGAGTAATAAAGGTGTACTGCAGGGTACTTTAATCCACACCTTAAAAAACCCCAACCTCTGGGAATGCTGGTTTGAGTGGTTCCCTTGAGGTCAACAGCTCTTTGGCAGACTGACAAGACACATTCTCCCACCTCCATCAAATAAAGAGGAAAGATAAAAATAGCATAAATCAAATCAAAACAAATGAACAGAAAACTTTACAGGATAAAATTGGGGGCAAAACTAAATAACAGGGGGAGACACTAGCAAAAATGAAGTTCTTCTTCTTCTTCTTCTTCTTTTTTTTTTTTTTTTGAGACAGAGCCTCAAGCTGTCGCCCCGGGTAGAGTGCTGTGGCATCACAGCTCACAGCAACCTCCAATTCCTGGGCTCAAGCGAGTCTCTTGCCTCTGCTTCCCAAGTAGCTGGGACTACAGGCACCCACCACAACGCCCTGCTATTTTTGTTTGGGTTGCAGCCGTCACTGTTGGTTGGTGGGCCCGGGCTTGATTCGAACCCGCCAGCTCAGTTTTACATGGCTGGCGCCTTAGCCCATTGAGCCACAGGCGCTGAGCCTGAAGTTCTTATTATTAAAGAGGGCAATAATGGAAAATTATATTTAAACTAGAAATAAGAAGGAAGAACAAAAAAGAAAAATCTAGAGGGAAAATGTTGAAATAAAAAATTAAAAAATAAAACATAGTATATATATTTTACTGAATATTGTTTGGGCAACTGGTGATCTTGTCGAGTATGAGATGCTAATCACAACGTTGATACAGCTGTATGAGATGGAGACTGGAGGCCACTGTTGACTTCTTTGCCCTTAAACTCCACAGGGTTGAGAGCCAGAATCTCTCTTCAGTCCTCTTAAAAGACACTTGAAGCCATTAACCTTGGCTAACCAGAAGCTTTCCTAGGAAAGCATTTGTCACTGGGATCTCTCCTGAAATGGCTGCCCACTTACATGGTGTGCTAAAACTGGCATCATAGAGGCCAAGACTGCAATGTAGTCCTCCAACTACCAAACACTAAAAGCTCCTCTTCCCCCGCATCTCATTCCTGGACTTTAGTGCTGCTCACAGTCACTAGTTCACTTGCCCAAGGTCTCCCAGCCCGAGCCTTGCCCTGTGACCCTGAGAGCAGAGTCTGCAGGGCAGTTTTCCCACAATGGCTGAATGTGAGTGGCCCACAGCCAAACAAAGTTAGCACCGATCTGGCCCAGAGGCTCAGTCCTGGCCTAAGGTTTTGATGAGTCATTTTGATATAGGACTCTGGACAATGCTTACGGTCACCTACACTCTCACCCAAGTTCTTCCAAGGTAATTCAACCAAGTTCTCAAGTCCATGGAAAACAAAACAACCCACAGGGAAGGGCTTCCCTGTCTACAAACTCACTGCAATTGTAGTTATAGCTCTGGCAGCCTCAGACCATTGCAATCACTTGCTTGTTCTCCACTGCTTTTGTTTTCCTCCTGGGGTCCAGAAGTCTCTCGCTATCTCCCTGCATTCCCAAAGGCATGTTTCTGGGCAGAGCCCACAAGCCAGAGATGCCTGGAGTCTTCTCTCCCCAATCTCACCGTGCCCAGTTGCAAAGAAGCTGTTACTTGGCTGCCATCTTGCTCCTCCTCTCTACCTTGACTTTTCTAAGCATTTTAGTTTAAAGCTAGAACCCTGGACTCATTCATCACCACGTTCCTATGCCCAGTATCAATATTCTTCACTACTGTGGTACTATAGGCATTGTCATTAACTGTACCCTTACCTATTCAAGCTATGTCTATACTCTTCATTTTTTTGACTCTTAGCTGCTCAGGTCCAGTCTCCCTATCTTCACATTTTCTAATTCCCTGGGACTCAGTCATATTGGAGGGATAGAAATACCACATTCTGTCATTCCCCATGTCAATTCAGTGAAATTTTTAAAGGTGGATTATATTTGGGAACTAGTTTTGTGGAACAGAGGCCTCACTTGGCATTTCTACTAACTTACTATGAAGGGAAACACTTTTCTCATATAGATAATTAAAATGAAACAAAAAACACAAGCAAAGTAATATTTAGTCTTTGAAAAAAATATCTCATCAGAGAAGAAAAACATATATGCCTGTAGAATTTGCATATAGAGGAAATAAATCTAATTCAAAAATAGTACTTTACTGTCCAGGATAGGTTAGTGTAGGCTGGTCAAAGTGATTAATCACCAATCTCATTGACTTCACACAAGACAGGTAAATTCATTTCACAAATTACCTCTAAATTAGGTCTGGGGAGAACAATGTGCCATAATACTATGGGCTCCAAGCTAATGGGAACTCTCCCATATTTAAAATTTGATTCTCTTTTCCAACTTGAGAAATAAAGTCCATAGATAACTCTTTATTTTGCTCTATATTTTGACCCAGAAGTATTAAAAGTCAATTTACCCATAGTCCATTGTAGGTACTTTTCACATTGCCTGATCTGAGCCTGATGGCTGAGAATTGTAGTTTTCAGTACACTTTCTAAAAAAGAATAAATATCCAACTAATATGATGTGATACCAATCAAACTCTTAATAGTAATTCTTCAGTTATTAAAGTAATTTTAAAATTAATATGTATTGGAAAAGATGTGAGAATATTATAAGAAATTTGGAAATAGAAGAGTAATAATAGGAACTCTAACCCTAATGGTTTTAAGGTTCTTAAAAGTAAGTTAATAAATCATCATTCAGAATGTAGTATGCGAAATTCAAAATACCTAAGGATATACAAAAATAGTTTTCTTAAAATGAACCAAAATTTATAAAATAACTAAATAGATTCAAATCTATACCAAATTAATAAAGAAGGCAAAGATAAAGTAATATGTAGAGCTTAGTCTAATATTTAATCATTTAAAAAATATGTGCAGATTTTCATCTTTCATGTCAAAAACTTACTATTATAGAATGACCATATGCTTTAGATGGGTTGAAAACTATCTACAAAAGTGAAAATATTAAATTGATTACTAAATAAGGAAGATTTTCTATGATCTTTAGTGTCATATGACTTATTATAACAGATAAAAATATTTTGACCCGTAAAATTTTTTAAAACACTTTAAACGCTATCTTTATAACACTATCAAATTAAAAGACAAACACCAAGCAATAAACATAAAGGAAATAAATGAAAATATGTACAACCTGCATAGCTCACCACTTCCCTACATTGACCCCCTCCTTTCGTTGACCTAATTTTAATAGACTGTACATGTACCACATGTATTCAATGTATAGCAGACCTAGATCCTTATATTTACTACTTCTGTATAATCACCAGTTTATTATAGTTCCTTGGGTGGCCAAACAACTGTGAAAAACTGGTGTTCCATATATGTAACACCAGTAAGTTCTATATATAATTATTGTATTCCAAATAATGAATCCTTATTGATTAATATTAAACATTATAACCTATGATATTACACGTATAAAAATTAAACAAATAACCTACAAATAATATGAATAAAATAAATACAAATGTTTTCAGTGTTATTGCCTGATAGCATTATACATAAATAGTTAATATTTGTTGGGAAAACATTAAAACTCAGAAGTTTATTAAAATGTAAATTTCTACTTTGAATCTCCCAAATTATAAAAGCTCAGAAATAATGTTCAACAAAGTGCATGATATATTAATATGGCCAATTAAATTAGTGTAAGACTGTGCCTGTATTCATTTTAAGTTATCTATTCCCATTTGTATAGAAATTCTATTTCTGCAAATCTAATGAAAGAACATAATTTAAAATATAGAAAGGCCTGATTTATAAAATTTTGTATTATAATTCTAATTATAGAAATTGGGAAATTACTTCAATATTACAATACTGTTGTGACCACATGAATGATCATGTGAGACTCGGATTGACAGTACACACTACAAGAGGTGAGGCTAACCATAGGTGCAGGATAGCCCTGAGCACTTCTTGCAGAATCTTTTTTTTTTTTTATTGTTGGGGATTCATTGAGGGTACAAGAAACCATGGTACACTGGTTGCATTTGTTGGGAAAAGTCCTTCTTACAATCGTGTTTTGCCCCCAAAAGGTGTGGCACACACCAAGACCTCAAGACCCCACCCCCCTCACTCCTTCCCTCTCTCTGCTCTTCCTTTCCCCACCCCTCCCTCATTCTTCCTCTCTCTGCTCTCCCCTTCCTTCACCCCCACCGTGTCAATAATTGTCATTAATTGTCCTCATATCAAACTTGA
>CAUYON010062432.1:0-21277 GCA_963573935.1 Arctocebus calabarensis
GAAAGATGAACTGTGCAAACTAAGAAATGAAAAAGTAAGTTGATAGGCTTGGCGCCTGTGGCTCAACAGGCTAAGGCGCCAGCCACATACACCTGAGCTGGTGGATTTGAATCCAGCCCTGGCCCACCAAACAACAATGACGGCAGCAATCAAAAAATGGCCAGGCATTGTGGCGGGCTCCTGTAGTCCCAGTTACTTGGGAGGCGGAGACAAGAGACTTGCTTCAGCCCAGGAATTGGAGGTTGCTGTGAGCTGTGATGCCACAGCACTCTATCCAGGGTGACAGCTTGAGGCTCTGTCTCAAAAATATATATATATGGCTCGGCACTTGTGGCTCAAGCAGCTAAGGCACCAGCCACATACACCTGAGCTGGCAGGTTGGAATCCAGCCCAGGCCCGCCAAACAACGACAGCTGCAACCAAAAAATGTCTGGGCATTGTGGCAGCCACCTGTCGTTCCAGCTACTTGGGAGGCTGAGGCAAGAGCATCGCTTAGGCCCAGGAGTTGGAGGTTGCTGTGAGCTGTGATGCTACAGCACTCTACCCAGGGCAACAGCTTGAGGCTCTGTCATGAAATGAAATGAAATAATAGTTTTTGCAAATTGGTATGTCATCTAGCATGGGGGCCATACTTATCTTCTTTGTATAATTTTTATTTTAGCATATTGCTGTGAAAGCAAGCATAATCAACGTATTTTTTGCATGGTTTTAATATACCTGGAATTTTCCAGGAATGGAACTACTGTGTAAATTGAAAGGAGAGTGTGTTGTTTTGTTTGGAAGTTTACAAAGAATAGCTTAATGTTTTAGAAAATCACACCAATGGCTCTGTGCCTGTAGCTCAAGCAGCTAAGGTGCCAGCCACATACACCAGAGCTGGTGGGTTCGAATCCAGCCCGGGCCTGCCAAACAACAATGACAACTACTACCAAAAAATAGCTAGGTGTGTGGCAGGCACCTGTAGTCCCAGCTAGTTGGGAAGCCGAGGCAAGAGAATCACTTAAGCCCAGGAGTTGGAGGTTGCTGTGAGCTGTGATAACATGGCACTCTACCGAGGGCGACAGCTTGAGGCTCTGTCTCACACCAATGGCATCAAGGCCATTTATGGGCTGTCCTGGACATCTTCCACTGCAGTGTGCCCTGAGAAGGAACAGTATCAACAGATTTCCTTGTCCTCCAGCTTCTGGGTGGGTTCACTCAATGAGAAACATGGGCAGGATGTCTGGAAGGTGAAAGAAGAGTGAGGTATGATGCTTGAAATGATCATTAGGAGCTAGGGTGAATGTGTACTTCGGCATCCCTGTAGAAAATGATAATGCTGTACATAAGTTTGGGTCCAACCTGCTTGGAAGGCCCAAGTAAACTGTGTGAAAAGATGGTTCAGACTCCCATGGCACTTGCTCCTACTAGTTACTTCTCTAATCCACATTTGTGGCTTCCTGGAGAGTCCCCTATGACCAGTTTACAGACAAAAAGTGCAGACCCCGTGAAGGCTATGTTAACCAGTTTGATGAAAATATTTCAAATTGTATACAAAACCAGCACATTGTACTCCATGATTGTATTAACGTACACAGCTATGATTTAATAATAAAAAAAAAAAGTGCAGGCCTACGGCTTGGTGCCTGTAGTACAGTGGTTACAGCGCCAGCCACATACACTGAAGTTGGCTGGTTCAAAACCGGTTCAGGCCAGCTAAACAATGACAACTGCAACAAAAAAATAGCCAGGCATTGTGGTGGGCTCCAGTAGTCCCAGCTACTTGGGAGGCTGAGGCAAGAGACTCACTCGCTTGAGCCCAAGAGTTTGAGGTTGTTGTGAGCTGTGACACCATGGCACTCTACTGAGGGTGACATAGTGAGACTTTGTCTCAAAAAAAAAAAAAAAAAAAAAGAAAAAGGATTTCCACTAGTGCTGGTGTTTAGATATTAATGCCTATTGATCTGTTGGTAGAAACTCGGATGGTATATGTGATTTTTCTGAAAACAATCCCATGAGTTTTAAGTAATTTAGAAATTACATAATACCCCAAATTACTCTTTCATTAATGCAGACACTGGACCCATTACAATCCTGGCCACTGACACCTATGATCAGCTTAGAACAGCCCTCCCCATGCCCTGGAGTAATGAGATGGAGGTAGCAATTGCCACTATCAATCCATGTCACAATGGATTTCCCTGTGTTCTCTCAGAATTCCAGTTTAATTCTTTTAAAAGACCATGGTCAATAAAAATTTCTGGTTTGACAATTGATGCACAGAATTATCTCACACCTGCTAAAACATCAACAATTAAGTGGATTACAAATCAAAATGGAATCAAACCTTTGTCTGAAAAACAAATACATATTTAAGTGGCATACACTTTTCAGAATTCCTTTTAGAGATAACATTCTGATATGCAGTTATAAACATCATCACGTGAAGGGTTTTCATTCATTTACATTACAAGCCCTGAATAAGCCTTGTTTCCTGTAGGTGACTGTTCCATAACCTGCAAGGGAAATCTCTGTTCCCTTGAGGCTGTCGTTCTTTTTTAATGGGGAGAGAGATAGTAAAAACAAAGCAAAAACAAAACCTGATATAAGTGAAATATATGTTATTAGACCCTCTTGCATGCTGAGAAATATAAAACAGGGGAAGGAGATGGGGAATGTTCTAGGCATTGCGATTTCAGGCAGTGTTGAGGGAAGGCCTCACTGAGAAGGTGGAATTTGAGTAAAAGCAAAGGAGGTGAGATCTTGAGGTGGAAATTTGAGAGAAGAGAATTTCAGGTAGAGGGAAAAGCAAGTTCAAAGGCTCGGGAGCAGCACCGTAGCTGGCGTGCCCGGCAGGATTGCAAGGGGGCCATGTGTCTGGGGCGGAGGGAGTCAGGTCCGAGAGTGGGAAGGGCATGGCAGAAACAGGACAAGGGACAGAGGCTGCTACACAGGTTGTGGCTTATGCTGCAGTGGGATGGAAGGTTTTGAGCTGCACGGTGACACGTTCTGATTTGCCTTTTAACATGATCACTCCGGCTCATTTTGAGAATAGACCATGGCTAGGAAAGGGGGTCAATGGCCTCAGAATGACAGAGGCCAGTTCCGAGAGCACTACAGCTATTTTGGGTGGAGAAGATTGTGGCTCCTTCCAGTGGAAAGTACAAAAATGGGTTGGCACCATAGTGGCTGAGCAGCTCTGGCCAGGAGCATAAAAAGAAGCAACGGCTGTCCCGTGTTGAGGAGAGGTCACAGTTGATGCGAGGGACAGATGGCCTCTCTGGGGGTGACACCTTCTTCCACCGCTCCTGGCTCATATTCGCCTCTGAACCACCTGGTGACTCCTCCAGATCTGATTCTACTTACGATCTCTCTCCTATTTATTTATTATTTTTTTTCTATTAAATCATAGCTGTGTACATTAATACATTTATGGCATACAATGTGCTGATTTTATATACAGTTTGAAATACGTACAACAAGGTGGTTAACATAGCCTTCACCGCACTTTCTTCATTATTTTAAGACATTTATACTCTACACTTAATAGATTTGACATGTACCCTTGTGAAATGCACCATAGGCGTGGTCCCCCCAATTACTCTCCCTCTACCCATCTTTCCCCCTCCCCTCCCTCTCCTTTCCCCTTCATCTTGGGCTGTAGTTGGGTTATAGCTTTCATGTGGAAGTGTGGGTGATTTTATATCTGTTTCATAGCAGAGCTGAGTACATTGGATACTTTTTCTTCCATTCTTCAGATACTTCACTATCTTCCTCATTACCAGCTCCTTCTCTGTATATAAACAAGTTCTATCTTTTCTATTTTAAAAATAAATTCCTCCAGCTATGGCTCCCTGGCACTATTGTCTGCTTCCTTCTCACCTCCTTGCTAGTCCAGCCCTGTTTCTTGGAAGTGCAGGCTTGGCGCCTAGAGTTTGGCTGTTAGGGAGCCAGCCACATACTTCGAGGGAGGTGGATTTGAACCTAGCCTGGGCCAGCTAAACAACAGTGACAATTGCAACAAAAAATAGCTAGGCATTGTGGCGGGTACCTATAGACCCAGCTACTTGGAAGGTTGAGGATAGAGAATCCCTTAAGCCCAAGAATTTGAGGTTGCTGTGAGCTATGATTCCATCGCACTCTCAAGAGGGCAACATAGTGGATCTGTGTCTCAGGTGAAAAGAAAAAAGTGCTGTCTCTCCTGGTCGTCTGTTTTCATTTTTCCACGTTTCCTTTTGCCCTTTGCACTGTGGCTTCTGCCTGTGGCTTCTCTCCCTGGCCCTTGATTAGAGCAGCTCTGATGCCTCCAACAATGACCTCTGCGTGGCCACATCCCAAGGCCACCTTGCACTCCTTCCAGCCTCTGGGGTTTAATGTCCTCATTCCCTTCACTTCTGAACTGTCCATCTCGCTTGTGCTATTCCTGTATCTCTGGCTGTCCATTCTCCGTCCCCCGCAGGGGTCCCTTCCCCTTTTCATGGTCCTTCATGTCTACTCAGGAGTTTCATGCTTGACTCATGGAGTTCACAATTTTTTATGTTTCTCCTGATAACCTCCTCTACAGGATTTATCCACCACTTCTTCATAAATAATTATCAAATCTCATCTGTTTGTCTAACTTTCCTGTGCGTCTTAGATTTGTGCCAACATATTGAGCCTAAGACCCCACGGGCACATCAAATGTAATTTGTCCAAACTTGGGATTGCTGTCCCTCCACCTCTCCTGTGACTAATCACCCAGTGTCTGTGATGGATCCTGGAAGTTGTGGCAACCTCCTCTCTCCATAACTTTTTGCCACATATAATAAGATGATCTCCAAACAGTGCTGTTCTCACCATCTAAATATGAGTAATCTGTTCCTACTTCTCTATTCCTACTGCGTATGTTCTGGCTAAAGACCTTTTTGTTTTGCCCCCTGGAATAACATTCTGATTATTCTCCCTGTCTGTGATATTGCCAGCCTCAAGTTCATCTTCCATAGCGCTTTCAGTGGAAAGTGTCCCAAACACAAATCTGCCTTGAAGACCTCCTGCTTCAACCCATCAGTAGCTTTGTGTGGCCTCAAGGATACAGTCCCCGTTCCTTAACTTAGAGTTCATAACTCCCTAGGACAATTCACCTGTTGTAATCTACTCCCTACCCCAGCCACCCTTAAATTGTGCCAATTTCCCACAAAGGCCAACCCCAATACTCTCTTACTCTTCACTTAGACTACATTTGCCTAAAATGTCATGTCCCCACTGCTGTTTACAGCTGGAAGACATCACACATAGAAGTCAAACTTCTCCTAAAAGGTAGAATTGGGGAGGGAAAGAACTATATACTTTGGAAAAAGACTAAACTCTCTGCATCTTATTTTCCACATTTATGAGGGCGGCAGACAGAAGGGTCATAGCTAGGGCTGCTGGGTGGTGAGGGACTCAACTTCTCTGAATAACCTCTTTTTTATTCCCTCTTTGACCTTCAACTGGTCTAATTAAGCTCACACTGTACTCTCAGAACACTTATTTTTTAAACCCCCAAAGACTTTAAAATATTGGGGGCAGGGATCACATCCCATTCCTCCTATTCCTCCCACGTTATCAGCACCTCACACAAAGCAGGGGACACAGTTGGCTGTGGGACATGTGTGAGCTGGGCCTCTATTGGACAATTGACAGGAAAACTACAAGGTCTAGTTTTCCTGTCAATTGCTGTGCTGCCCTTGTGTTTTAGATTAAAATAATATCTAGGGTGATTTTAATTTTCTCCAATGAGGGGAACATAGTAATGAGTTACAGAAAGAATGACAGCAACAGTGCACTGGGTGTGGCTGCAGAAAATCTGGGTCATGACCCAGATCTGCCAGTGAGTTGCTATGTAGCCCTGAGCACACCATTCGACTTTGCTAAGCCCCAGATTTCACATCTGTAAATTGAGAATAATTACATTTGTCCTAATTTTGAGAGCTGAAAGAATCAAATGGGACTTATATTGTCTACAAAAGAGCTCCGAGGCATTTAAGGGCCCTTGTAATAGGAAGAAAGCATTTTGCATCGTACCAGGCACACAGTAAATACTTGTTGTATTAAACTCAACAGCGACCTCTTGGATATTTGATAATTTGTAAGCAGCTTGCTTTTATGATACATTCAAAATGATATGCACTTGCATGCTATGAATTAATTATTTTACATAAAGATTAAAAATGTAGAGTCATCCTATGAAAAATTAAACCAAAGTCAAGATTGCAAGCATAACTCTAACTTAAAGAGGATGTTAACAAGTCGACATTTGTACTTACCTCCCTGTGGAAAGAACTGAGAGTAAATCTCTTTGAAGGTTTCTTCATTAACAACACCGCTGGGGCATTCCTGGAGAAAGTGGCAGAGAAACAATATGAGCCAAGTGTTCATAAAATTGGCGTTCTCTTTTTGCATATTTTGAAACAGAACTGTCTATCCTTCAAAGCCGCACCCAGAAAGTGAACCATCCATCTATCATTATGAAGACAACAAAACCACACAATAAACTTCTTTGTCCCAGTTTTCATGGAATTAAAAAAAAATTCAGTTGTAAATATCTTTGCATATTGAGTATCAGAGTAGGTCTGACATATCCAAACTTACAATGCTGCTTTGAAGGACACATGTTTACCATGAATGAGGTAAAAGGAAATTACATTGTTTTTCACACAGCAAGAAGATTGTAAGATGCTTTACTGGTCTTCACTGGCTCCGTAAAGAAACTGGCCAATGAGAAACTGGCTCCATCAGGGTCTAAGGTGGTTCAAGAAGCTTCAGGAAGGAACAGTTACTAATTTGCATTAACAGGCTGTGAGTAGATGTGACATGGTTTTATAATAAGTAACCTTGTAGAGTCCTGCCTTGGTATCCATTGGGCATTGGTTTCAGGACATGACCCCAGGCTTTTTAAACTCCAAGAGAGGAGAGTTTGCAAAGAAAGAGGCATATAAATTCCCCCTTTGTCTCAGGCTGGAGTTTTAGAGGACCCATGAATACTGACTTTGGGAAGTGCCTCATTGAGAGTATTGACTAGGACTGGCCCTCTGAAAGTGGTTTTGGAATTTCCTCTAAAGGATATTGAAATCTAAAATTTCAGAAGAGGTTTTCCTTGGTACAGAAAAAGAATCTGAGCAAGTGACTCTTAGACTGAGTTAAGGGAAAACTGCTCCACTCTCTGGAGTCCTAGGACAGTCTGGTGAAGAATGTGAGGTTTAATGCAGCTTTCATGTGAAGGCTATACCCCAATTATAGCACAAGAAGACGGCAAAGGGGTAAGGGAGGGAGGGGGAGGGTGAGGGTGGGTGGAGAGAGGGTAAATGGTGGGATCACACTTATGGTGCATCTTAGAAGGGACAGGTGAAACCTACTCAATGCAGAACACAAATGTTTTCACACAATAAACGAGAAAATCCCATGAAGGTTATGTCGAAAAGTTGGATGAAAATATTTCAGATTGTATATGAAGCCCGCACACTGTAGCCCATGATTGCACTAGTGTACACAGCTATGATTTAATAAAAAATAAAAATTAAAAAAAAAAAAGAATGTGAGGTTTAGAGAATCCCCTGCCCCCACAGAATGATTGAGACTGATAGTCATGTGACAGGCCATCACAGGATCGCGCAGAAGGCAGACATTGTGGAGTCCTGCCTTGGCTACCCATCAGGCATTGGTTTCTGGAGCCTGCAAATGCCAAAATACGTTCATGGTCAGGTCATGCAGTTGGCCCCATAGACCTTGCAGATATGATAAGCTAATAGTCCATATTCATATTCAGTACTTTGATGCACATCAAAACCGTACATACAGGCCAGGCATGGTGGCCTAGCACTCTGGGAGACTGAGGCAGGTGGATTGGTTGAGCTCAGGAGTTTGAGACCAGCCTGAGTGAGAGTGAGACCCCGTCTCTATTAAAAATGGAAAAACTAGTTTGAAATAGTGGTGGGCACCTATAGTCCCAGCTACTTGGGAGACAAGAGGATTGCTCAAGCCCAAGAGTTTGAGGTTGCTATGAGTTTGATGATGCCATGGCACTCTACCCAGGGTGACAGAGTGACACCCCGTTGAAAGAAAGAAAGAGAAAGGAAAGAAAAGCGAAGGAAATGAAGGGAAATGAAAGGAAAGGAAAGGAAAGGAAAAAGGAAAAAGGAAAGGAGAAAGAAAAGAAAGAAAGAAACTTCAGCTATAGAGAGATGATGACTGTGCTTATTGAAAAAAAATCTGTGTATAAGTGGACCTGGGCATTTCTTTCTTTCTTTCTTTTTCTTTTTTTTTTTTGTGAGACAGATTGTCACTATGTTGCCTTCAGTAGAGTGCTGCAGAGTCACAGCTCACAGTAACCTCAGACTCTTGGGCTTAAGTGATTCTCTTGCCTCAGCCTCCCAAGTAACTGGGACTATAGGCGCCTGCCACAATGCCTGGCTATTTTTTAGATATAATTGTCGTTGTTGTCTGGCAGGCCCTGGCTGGGTTCGAACCCATCAGCTTTGGTGTATGTGGCCGGTGCCCTAACCTCGTAGCTACAGGTGCTGAGGCAGGACCTGTGCATTTCAAACCCCTCTTGTTCAAGGACTAACTGTACTCTGTAGGTGGGGAAGTGATTATCTGGTCCAGTCCTGTTAAGTAGCTTCTTATCAACAGTCTCATGTGCTCTGGGCTCCTCCTACTCCACTTGTCACAGCACCACACGCTACTTGATGTCTCCCTGGGACTAAGTTCACTGAGAAGAAATCAACTATATGCTCTCTTCCCAAGCAACCTGATTTTAGATGCAAAAATTCTGCGTACCTTAAATTTGACCCTGTTCCTAGCATCTTTGCCAATCATCTGTTGTGATCTTAAAACATCTCTTTACTCTTAAAGAGTATATATATTTGTCAATATATTCTTGGCCCATTTGTCATTGTAAAAACCCATAATTTAGGGTAGCCAAGTATCTCCTTCCCAGAGGCAGAACTAGAGATACTGAATGGTAAACTACCCAGCTACTCAGAAAGCTGACAGGGAGGCAGGTTTGTGGGTTTGGGACTTTCCAGGTCACTATAAGGTATTGTTTTAGATGATCCCTGTTGGAAATAACCATGACCTCAAGGACCCAACAGGATTAGAACAAAGAAAAAACAATCAAAACCAAACGAGGAAGAAAGCATACAAGCAAACTGTGTGTTAATATTGCGTTTTATGTTGTCTTAGCCACGATGCCCAAGTATTTATTTGCTCAAGTATTATTCTGGAGATTTCTGTGAGGGTGGCTTGCTTTGAGATTTACATTTAATGTGGCAAACATTAAAGTAAAGCAAATTGCCCTCTGCAGTATGAGTGGGCTTCATTTAATCAGTTAAAGTCCTGAACAAAACAAAGATCAACCTGTCTAGAGCAGAAAGAATTCTCCAGCAGGTATCTATAGACTTCACCTCCATCACCGGCTCCCCCTTGGCTGTCAGAAGACTACCTTTGGACTTGAACTACAACTCTTCTGAGGCTGAAGCTTGCCACCTCCCCCAGCAGATTTTGGACTGGCCAAGCCTCCACCAAGCGTGAGCCAATTCCTCAATCAATCTCTTTCTCTCTCTACACACACATCCTATTGGTTCTGTTTCTATAAGAACCCTGACAAATATATAAATGAATTAATAATCAACAGCTTAGAGTACAAAAATGAAAGGAGGCATGTACACAGCTAATCACTCAAAAGTTGTAACTAACTGGCTGTTTCTAGCTGGCAGCAACAGGACAATTTTTAGACAAAATAAACACTTCATAGCTGAACCTTCTCACACATGGAAGTTGTGATTTATTGGCTATTTATCTCCCAGCCATCTGCTTGGAATAGTAAAGAGAGGGCAAGTACATGGCTTCCTGACAGCAGGTGGTAAATCTATGCAAGGTTAGAACTAGAAAGCTGCCTCAGAGTTAAAAGTGACACTCATGAGAGATGGGAAGAATGAGGAAAAAGACATCTGTACTCAGAAAACTTATTAGCTACCCTGAGTCTCTACCCTGAGATACATTTGATAGATGCATCTTATCATGTGAGATGATACTTAGAAATTACCTACCTTATGTGCATTTGTTTTATGTTTAATCACATATATGTGTCAGAAAAATCCTTCCTCTGCCAACTGAAAGCTCCTGGTCAAATAGCAGGGTGAAAAATCACACCAGGTAAATTCATCTTTATCCATCTCACATTCATATACATTGATATCTATTGTTAGAAATACATATTGTAAGCCTGTTATTCTAGAAACTCTTCTAGAACTGGAGCTACGACAATAAACAAGTCAAATATCTTACCCTCGTGGAATCTACATCTGAAAAGAAAAATAGTTTGTTCACGCGTCTATAACACAACACCATAGACTGGGTAGCTTATAAATAATGGAAATTTATTCCTCACAGTTCCGAAGGCTGGGAAGTCTGAGACCCTAAGATTATCAGATTCAGTTCCTGGTGAGGGCACATTCCCACTCCATAGATGGCACTTTCCAGCTGTCTCCTTAGATGGTAGAAGGGGGAATCTAGCTTGGGGTGGGGTCCTTTTTAAATCTCAGTCTCTTTAGAAATTGTCAAAAATTTCCAATGCCATCTAATTGCAAGTTGTCACAGTGGGGTATTAGGAACAGTTTTCAATTAGCAATAATTTTATCTGGGATAAAATCTCATTGGCTATAATACTGCCAGTGTGTAAAGCTTGCAGGGTCTTTTTTTATGTAAGTGACTAATCCCAATCCTTGGGGCTCTGCCCAAATGATCTAAACTCCTCCAAAATGCCCCACTTTTTTTTTTTTCTTTTAGACAGAGTCTCACTTTTCAGCCTTTGTAGAGTGCTATGGCTTCATAGCTCACAGCAAGCTCAAACTCTTGGGCTGAAGCGATACTCTTGCCTCATTTTCTTTTTTTTAGTAGAGGGGTGGTCTCATTCTTGCTCAGGCTGGTCTTGAACTCCTGAGCTCAGGCAATCTGTTTGTCTTGGCCTCCCAGAGTGCTAAGATTACAGGTGTGAGCCACCATGTCTGGCCCTGGCCCCGAGTTCTAATACCATCAAATTGGGCTTTAGGATTTCAGCATATAAGTTCTGAGATATACAAACATTCAGATTAATAGAGGGTTACAGCAACTTCTCAAAAGATAGCTGAGGCCAAGTGTGGTACCACACATGTGTAATCCTAGCAATTTGGGAGGCTGGGGTAGGAGGATTGGATTATAGCAAAGACCAAGAACAACACAAAAGCTGATTAAAAAAATCGATTTAGAGAATTATTTTTTGTTTATTCTAGAGACTCCTTACCAAAAACAATACATTTTTGTTCTATGTTCAAGTAAGAAAAATTAACCAAACTATAGGACTCTAGTGATTTATAAGATGGTGCAAATTATCTATCTTCTTTATCTTCACTTCTTTTGTGGAATGTTCTCCACACAAAAGAGGTCTAATTTTTGTCAGGCTGGGTGTGCAGCAAAATATACTTCATAAACAACGTGGTCATAGTAGTTAGGTTGACTCTTGCTGCTGTAACAAGTAGGTCTCCAAATATATAGGTTGAGTATCCCTTATCAGCAGTACTTGGATCAGAAGTGTTTTGTATTTCAGATTTTCTTGGAATTTGGAATATTTACATTATACTTACCAATTGAACACTCTTCAATCAACATTTCCTTTGAGCATCATTTTGATGCGCACAATGTTTTTGATTTTAGAACATTTTAATTTTCAGATTAGTGATATTCAACCTGTATAACAGATCAAAAGGAATGTAGTATATTTCTTGCTCTCATAACAGTCTTGGGTGAATGGATCAGTTGATGGTTCTTTTTCTTAGAGTGATTAAGGGACAGTGGCTAATGAGGACTGCCATCTTCAATATATGGCTTTTATGATGTCTGAGATTTTTCTCAAACAGAAAGGGAAAAAGAACATTGAAAAGAGTGCGTGAAAAGTTTTTATGGTCCAGGATTTGAAGTAATACACATTATTTCCACTCTCATTTTGTTAGTGAGAATATCTTTAAAGTATGCCACTAGGGTACATTTTCCTAATTCTTTACCAAACCTGTGTTCTTGTCTTCTTCCTGAGCACAAAAAACTTCTCACTTTGTTTGGGATAAGTATATTAAGTAATTTCGAAGTGTCTGTGCTCTGAAATAGTTCTCCTACTGATGGTTTAACATAACCATTATCTAATCATTTACCGGTATGAATTATCTCAATTTCCCTAGTTCCCTGGTGTCGTTTGTGAAGGCCTATCCTGTCAAAGGCTTAAATACAAATCAACTTAAACATTTGAATGTGAATTTCATCATTAGGCTTTCCTAACAGGAAGAATCCAAGATGTAGGAGAGTTCCTAGGTTTAGAAACAGCACGGAAAACCTCAGCCACCTATTGTTTGTTTGTTGTAAGACAGAGTCTTATTCTGTTGTCTAGGCTGGAATGCAGTGGCATCACCATAGCTCACTGAAACCTCAAGCTTCTGGGCTCAAATGATTCTCTTGCCTCAGCCTCATGAGTAGCTGGGAGTCAAGTGCATCCCCTCAAACCTTGCTGACTTTCTCAAAATTTTGTAGACACAGATATTGATAAATTGCTCAAGCAGGTCTCCAACTCCGGGCTTCAAGTGATCCTCCCATCCCAGCCTCCCAAACTGGTAGGATTACACATGTGAGGTACCATACCTGGCCTCAACTATCTTTTAAGAAGTTCCTGTAACCCTCTATTAACAATTATAGCATTTATATATCTTTTAATGACGTTTTAGCTGATTATTAACAAATGATTATTCCATGCAAATATGGTCTCTATGGAAAATAAAACTAAAATTAATAAAAAAAATCACTCACCACGGTAAGATTATTTTTGTCATTTATCTATGCCTATATTGATATACTATATGAATAAAATTGAGATACTATAAAATTTTAGTATTTGAACTTCATAAAATATCCTGAACATTTTTTATGTCATGAATTTTAATGAGTGCATAATAATAAATCCATTAAACTTACCATATTGCCAACTTACTGAGGTGAGTTTCCACTTTCAGTACCACAAAGGAATAATGATGTAATTGATGCTCTAGTGCATGCATTTGTGTCTGCACCTGTGCTTCATTTTTTTAATGACTAATCTCAGGAGGAGAATCACAGGACCAACAGGTTTAAACCATTACAAGCTCTTCATATGCACAGTCATGTTGTTTTCCAGAAAGGCTGTACCAATTTGTGCTGCCATCACTCCTTGATGAGAAATTCTCACCCCTAGAGGCGCTGCTGACCAGGATCACGTGGGGATTTGACATGCACACAATCCCATGAGCAAACATTCTGAAAATTATCAGAGGACGCTGAAGCATTTGGACACATCTCTCCAACGGACAAAGCCATTTGCCTAATTTTCATGCAAATAAGGATGCCATGACGGCAATAAGCTGGACCACAGTGGCCACAGTGATATGGTTTATGGAGTATAAAATAAACAATGCCATGCCTTCTACATCATCTCTTTTAACTACTTTACCTACTGAAAAGTGTAAATGAGCTCAGAGAGATTAAGTAACTTGTTTCAGTTACACAACTTTGGATAGAACTATTTACTCATTCTTTCAAGAAATAATTATCTAGTGCCTTTTATGTGTCAGTAAATAGTTCATGTACCTTCCACATTCTGGGCACTAAGGATACAGGAGTGAGTTAAAAAAAAAAAACCTCTATTTTTGCTCTTGTGGAATATAAAATTCAGTAGAATCAAATGCATACCTTCTTGACTTTGTTAATTGCAATGCCATCCTGGCTTTGAGATTACCATATTTTTTTTTCCCTTCCATTAGTACTGAAAAGTTGGCCTCTTGGTGACTCATCAGTGGACATATTCCTTTTTGAGAAGATGTATATAATTTGTTTTTGCACCCACAACAACCCATCATGGCTATGCTGGAGAGAGTCACATATGAAAGTAAAGCATTTCAATCAAAACTGGGGGCACCGATTAAAAATATTTACATTTATTATGAGTTGTAGTTTAAGAGATTTGGAAAGATTTTTAATTTCTTTTTCGTAGAAGGAACTCTCTGCCTTCCTCCTGACCACATATAGGAAGTCTCCATGTTATGAACAAGATAGCCTATGTAGATTTGTTCTTAAGCTAAATTTATATGTAAGTTGGACAAGGTGCATTTGCATATTTCATGTAATATTCCCCATTCGTAAGTGTGAGTTGTACATCAGTTGCATATTTGTTACTCAAAGACTGTTGGTACACTTTACTCTCATTATGAATGGCTAGATAACAAATTGCTGTGGAAAGGATTCTGGGTTTTAGGACAGGTGAAATGAACCACCTCATCAAATGTGAATAGAAGCTGGAGGCTTCTGACACTGCTGGCTGGGATATTAATCTGTGACGATCTCTGCATTTTCCTTTGTTGTTTCTTCTACCCTTCACTGTGATATGGTCAGAATGCAATAAATGTGGAATGAGATTTCTGTAAGCACGTAACTGCCTTAGATTCGTCAGTGGTGCATGGATAGTTGCTGTTTGGGGGCCTGATGGCTGTGTTCTCTAATGGTCCTTTTCAGGCCTTTCAGGTAGTAGGATGACATATGAGGGTTGTAGATGCACAGCAGATACTTTTCTGCTGTTGGTATCAACACTAATAAAGTATTGGTCATGACGGTGTGGTGATAGGTGCTGAGCTGCTGCTGATAAGCTGATACACACGGGCACTTTCTAGGTTCCAGGCACTGTGTTGAATGTTTTACAAGGGTCATCTCCTGTGAATGGGTAGATGCTGGTAACCTCTTCCTTTCAGAAAGGACCAAACTGTCTTACAGAAACTGCCCACATTCCCATAACTAGAAAAATGGCAGAGCACATGCTATAGATCAGAGAATCAGGAAACTTGAGTGTTTACAGCAATATTAGAGATGATCCAGTTCAACTGCTTGATTTTATTTTATTTTTTATTGTTGAGGATTCGTTGAGTGTAGAGAACCAGATTACCAGATTACACTGATTGCATTTGTTAGGTAAAGTCCCTCTCATAATTATGTCCCACCCTCAAGAGGTGTGTCATACACCATGACCTGCCCACCTCCTTCCCTCCTTCTCTCTCTCAACTCCCCCATTCTTCTGGGTAGATGCCCAGCAATGGGATTGTGGGATCAAATGGGAGGTTAGTTTGAGTTCTTTGAGGATTCTCCACACTTCCTTCTAAAGGTGAGGAAATCAAGGTTGGGGAGGTTATGGGAATGACAATGGCTATACAGTGGGGCTGAGCTTTCCTCCTAATATCTAGGTTTCCTGAGATCCAGGCTGATGCCTTGTCACCACCAGTGCCTTCCCATTCATAACACTAGCTGATATTTTATTGTCAGGAAGTATTTAGAGCAATCCAATGTGTTGCTTACACTCTTGGGCTCTGGAGTTAAGTAGAAGATCTGAACCTTTGCTCTACCACTTAAGTACTTTGGGCATACTCTTTAATCTCTTTAAATTTCACTGCTTTCCCTGGTAAAATAGGGGCAACCATTGGCCTCAGAGGTTGTTATGAGAATTGTTAATTCATAGTATGCTATCATAGCCCTCTACCTTGCACTTCACATTTTCTCATTATGTATTAGTTACAATAGTCTAGTCTAGAACTTGGTGAGCAGAGCTCGTTGTATAATGAGTCACTGTAACATTAGTGTGGATACACAGGGTTAAATCATATTCATCAAAGTGGTTGAACCCAGGGTAGCACAGGTCTGATGAAATTCAATGAGCTTATAAAGCAGATATGGGCTATGCCTCCTGCTCCAGCATTAGAAATTGAATTCACTCTATCTAATATCATCAGACTTTAGCCTAAAAGACAGGGGAATACTATAATCATAAATAGCAGATGAAAAGAATACAGGCCACCATCCTTGAAATAAATGTCAATAGGAAGCCAGGAGCATTTTAGTCATTAATTTAAATGCAAGTTTTCCCCAGCAATGCTTCCATGAGTACGTTAGAAATACAGTTATGAAAAGTGTTAGGAGTGGTGCTTTGGAGGAAGACCATGTAAGCATAGGAAATTGCTAATGAACTTCTTTTGTGAGGTGTATCATGAGTCTTTATATTTTCATCTCATAAGAAAAACCCTTTAGCACTTCTTTGAAAGTTGTCAGAGCTCTGGTGAAATGCACTAGAAATTACTGCATTAGTATGTAAAGGAGGTGCATTATAATAATACAATCATAATATCCTGCCCACTCTGTCAATATTTATCCACTCTTTTAGCCACAGTCTCTTCTCTCAAATCATTCTCTTCTGGTAAATATTCTTGCCTCCGGTTCAGAGCTGTTATTAAATATTTAGAGATACCTCCTCAGCAACCAAAAAAAATTATAAGTATTTCATAGGCTTAAGTTAAATAAATAAATGAATACATAGTTATTTAGGAAGCCTTTTATGATACATGTAATATCACACCTTTGAAGCATCTTTGTATTTCATCAACTCTCACATCCATCCCCAGAACTGAGGGGGACAGAGATGGCCATAAGCTGGGCATATCAGTCATAATGTTACTTTGCATATAGCATGACACTTTAAAGATGTCCTAACATTTTATGTTGCAGGTCAATTTTTAAAATGTAAATGGTGCAGTCTGACAAACTGTGCAGCTGATATTACCAGATTCTGTGTGTGGATCTCACTGCTCCCGTTAGAGTTGGTACAATTTGAGGGCAGGGATCAAACTTTACAGAACCCAGCAGTATCGAGAACAGGGAATATTAAAAGTGCTTAACCTGAATGGACAAATGGTCATTTTTTAGCCATTAAGAAATTAGAAAATAAACTTGTTCTAGTAATATCCTTGAAAACTTGTGCCTAAATTTTCAGAACTCCATGCACCTAAAACATTTTTTTTTCTGTTATTTCCCTATTTCTTTCTATCCAATTGTGCTGATGCCCTGTGCCGATGTTTCTCAAAGTTGTACTTTCTCTTATAGACACCTCTAGTCCTGGCCAGTTCTGGAGTCTAAATGGTTATGAAGAACTTCTGAAGTTAATATCTTGGTTGTACCCAAGGTCAAGTTCCCACCTAAGACAGAGAGCAAGGAAATTACAGGGGTTGGAGGGCCTTGTGACCAAGTACCATGGATTTGATTGCAGAAAGTAAGGGAAAAACACAAGGGTAAAAAAAAAAAAGAAATTCAGCTTCTTATTTCAACATCAAAAAACTTGGGGCTTTAGAAAGCTTATTTAAAAATCATAGGATTAGTCTTTCAGTTTTCAGAGCATCAAAGTTGATCATTAAGAACTAGAACTAGGAAGACTTCCAACTTGGGTCTTCCCCTTTGCCAGAAGCTCTGGTACTTTTTACTTCTTCTGTCTGATAAAATTCTGTCTAATAAAATCCTACCTTACCACTGTATGGGTTGGGGAAGAACAAGAATTGGCTTTAAATTTCAGTTCTAATCTTCCCAGTTATTGGAACACAATCCTTTACTCTTTTTGAGCCTAAGTTTTCTCACGTGTGCCTTGACCTCTAAGAAATACTGACAGGACAGGTAAAGAAAATAAATGAAAAATGAAAATAGACCATGAATGAACAAAACCGAATGAACTCCAAAAACCGGATATCATCAACAGGTTGGATCCTTCACTATTTCCAAAATCTGCATTAACCAGATTTCCCTCAATACAGTCCTGGAGTCAAAATGATTAAATATGAATTGCAGATTAAAGAGAATAAAGGTGGGAAAATATTTCCCTAGCACTTCCCTAGGACATTCCTAGATGTCCTCATTGGAAAAAGAGTGAGAAGTAGGTGATTGAGATTCAACTCAGCTGCCTGAGTACCAGTGTACAGGCACATTCTGTGCCCAGAAGGGCTCAAGTTCACCCAGGATGGAGCAGAAATCGAAAGTACAAGGCAAAGTTTCTGTGGGTTCCAGCTCTGCCCTCCGACCATGTGGAAGAAGGAACTTACATGAGATTTGCAGCCAAAAAAAAAAGTATTTAATTTTCACCTCTGCAGCTGACCAAGAAATCACCAAAATGTCTTGCTCTGAGTCTAAAAAATGTGGGAAATAATAGCATCTTATAGTGAAAGGAGAAGTTTGTATACAGAACTTCTAGCACAGTATTAGCCATTCTACAAGTTTGATTTGGTTTTTGTTTTGGCCAGACTAGAGTGCCTTGGCACCAACCTAGTTCACAGTGAATTAAAATACCTGCATTCAGGCAATCCTCCTGCCTCAGTCTCCTGAGTAGCTGGGATTACAAGTGCCCACTACCACAACCAGATAACTTTTCTATTTCTAGTAGAGAGGAGGCTGGTCTTAAACTCCTGAGCTCAAGTGATTTCTCTGTCCTCAGCCTCACAGAATGCTGGGATTACAGGTGTGAGCCACTGCACCTGGCCTGATTTTTTTTTAAAAACATTCTTTCTCCACGTTAACTCGTGCCAGTTCTACAAAAAGAAATTGCCTAAATTTTGTAGGAAAATGCTTCCTGGGATTTGGCCAGAGTTTTGAATCTGTATTGGAGTGACTGTAGAATTCTTGCATTTAGATGCTGTCAAAAAAGAATTTTCCTAACGTTCTGCCAAAGAAAGGGCCCATTTGGTGAGGGCCATTTTGTGAATTATGACATTATTAAGTACCCAAAAACATTCTGGGGGGAAAGACAATAGTCAACAGGGAGAAGGCCTGCATATTAATTTTGCATTGTTGTGTACCAAATACCATAAGCTTAGTGACTTGAAACAGCGCCCACTTGTCCTACGTGGTTCTGTGGGACAAAAGTCTGTCGTGACTTGGCTGTGTTCTGTCGTCAGTGTCCTTCTGAAAGGGCCAGCTGGCTGTGGTTCTAACCTGTGCCGTGCAGTCTTTCCCAAGCTCATTCAGGCTACTGGCAGAGCTCAGTTTCCTGTGGTTGGAGGTCTGAGGTCCCTGTTACCTTGCCAGCTATTTGCTGGAGCTTCTGTCTCAGCCTCTCCCTCAGTAAACTACATTCTCTCCCTCAGTGTAGTTTGCTTTGTCTTCAAAGCAAAGCAAAGGCCTCTTGAGTCCTCACCCTTTCTTTCCGACTTCCTTCTCTGTAAAGGGCTCATGAGATTAGATCAAGCCCACACGGATAATCTTTGTATGGTAAGGTCAACTGATTTGGGCCCTTAACTGGATCTATAAAAACATTTGCTCTCAGCAGTAACTTGATTAGTATTTGAATGAATGACCAGGAGATAAGAATCTTGAGTGGTGTCTTAGATACTAGTACCTGCTGCTTCTCAATGTGGGGCGACTTGGGTTCTCATACCAGTTTCTCTTTAACAGTCTTTTCTACAGGCACATTCACAAGTATATCTCCCACAGTGAGCAACTATTTCTTGGGGGACTTAGTTTAACTAAATTTGAAAGGAATATATCCTGTCAAGGCTGTAGACTCAGCTGTGTAAAGACCAGCTGTGTTGGCAAAACTGAATGTTCTTTTTCTGAATGCTAAGAATAGTATTCCTTACACTAAGTGGGCTCTGTCTAGAGCAGATGTCTGCCGATACCTAAAGCAGAAATGAATTTTATTTTATATTTTATTAGTTGATCACTTCTCTCCTTCCCTTCTTCCCTCCCTCCCTCCCTCCCTCCCTTCCCCCTCCCTCCCTCTTTCCATTCCTTCCAGCCTCCCCCCTCCTTCCCCCCTCCCTCCCTTCCTTCCTTTTTTTCTAGGCAGGGTCTTGCCCTGTCACCCAGGCTGGAATGCAGTTATGTCCTCATGGTTCTCTACAGCCTCTAACTCTGCTCTGGTGAGGGAGGTGGGCAGCAGGTCAGACCCAGCTCTAAACACACTTTATTTATACTTCACAGTTTGCCCCCCTCTCCCAAATTTGCTCCTCAGGGAGCTACGATTTCCAGAAGGAGCCTGAGCCCTGAGCCTCTGAAGCTTGGCTCTAAGTCACTTAATGCTTACTCTGCCTGGTTGGGTTAAGTATTGTTACAAATACTTAAGACATTTCTACCCTCCTTTCCCTTCCTCTCTGTGTTCTTTAGAGAAGAATTCTTCCCTCTCTCTGAAGGGAACAGTTGCAAAAGGTCACAATAGCTGTCTAAAAAAAAAAAAGCAGGGCCTAAAACCTCAATGCTTCCAAGTACTCAGGAGGGGTGGTAACACCTCCCTCTTCTCCCCACTCTGGCTAATGTGCCCCCAAATAGGCCCCAGGCCTGGCTGCTTTCAGCCGGTGTGGCAGGACACCTGCAGAGCTGTGGGCAGCTTGTACGGTGTACAGGAGAGCCGACGGGCAACATCCTCAGTGTTCATATCTCGTTCAGGCGCTAGAGGGCAGCAGCGTCCTCCATGACAGCCGGACAGGCCATTCCTGGTTCCTCAGTGCTCATATCACGTTCAGGCGCTAGAGGGCAGCAGCGTCCTCCATGACAGCCGGACAGGCCATTCCTGGTTCTTTTTCCTCAGGTGGTGGTCTTTCTTTCTCTAAGCATGATGCACGCCTGGGTAAATTTCTTTCAAGAAAACTATTTCCTTTTTATAAAAGGTGACAGAGAGCCTCATTTCCACCTTAGATATCTAGGAAAATTAACTATTTCGGGGAAAGAGGCTCAGAGACTATGCCCTTCGTCCTGGATATTACATTCAAAGTAGACCAGGCCAAATCGCAGTCACTTGTGTGGCAATTGGCCCACCCTTACTTTTAGTCACTAAAAATTTGTAGTTCTAGGAAAACAAGTAAACAAGAAAGAGAACACAAGAAGAATTCCAGAGTTTGAGTGTGAAAACCTCATAAAACTGTGGAGTATGTGGGCTAGGGAATCAAATTGCCTGACTCTACTGTTTTTAAGGGAATAATTTAAACCTTTAAAATGAAAATAATGATACCACTCATATTATGATTATTATTACCCCACATACAATATTTGGTGCGGTAACTGGCTATATACACACCCACCATGCATTACCCATGATGGAGATTGTTTACTTGGTGGTGGTGATTGTTATGAACATGACAAATGTTGTCATGTTTTCATACAATGCAGGATATATTTATCCCTGTTAACCATCTGCTTATTTAATCTCAGAGAGTTTTGGTAGCACACCAACTTTCCATTTTATTTATTTATTTCTTTTTTTTAGAGACTGAGTCTCACTTTATCGTCCTCAGTAGAGTGCTGTGGTGTCACAGCTCACAGCAACCTCCAGCTCCTGGACTTAGGCGATTCTCTTGCCTCAACCTCCCAAGCAGCTGGGACTACAGGCGCCCGCCACAACGCCCAGCTATTTTTTGTTGCAGTTTGGCCGGGGCTGGGTTTGAAC
>CAUYON010062435.1:0-23414 GCA_963573935.1 Arctocebus calabarensis
GATGTGTGTTCCTCGACCTTGTCTCTTGGCTCAGCTCCAAACCGTTGGCTTTCTCGCCAAATTTCTGTCCTTTAACTCTCCTTCTGGACAGGAGCGTCTGCAGAAAGCTGGCTACAGACCGCCATCTTGGCTCCTCCCCCGTGTCATTGCTTTGAACCATGTTCACACTGGTACGTGTGTGGGGGCAATGTGTATAACAAAATCCATTGACACAGTTACATTGGAGTTTTTTTTTTTTTTTTGAGACAGGGTCTCACTGTGTCACCCTCAGTAGTGTACTGTGCATCACAGCTCACAGTAACCTCAAACTCTTGGGCTTAAGCCATTCTCTTGCCTCAGCCTCCCAAGTAGCTGGGACTATAGGCACCCGCCACAACGCCCAGATATTTTTTGGTTGTGGCTGTCATTGTTGTTTGACAGGCCGGGGCTGGATTCAAACCCACCAGCTCTGGTGTATGCGGATTGCACCCTAGCCACTAAGCTACAGGTACTGACCCTATATTGGAGTTTTTAAATAAACTTTTGGAAACAGTCTAGAGATATACCTATTAATTCCATTATAAAATTGATAATCATAGAAATTATATTCTCTATCTTATTTACCCTTCCTATAAAGGAAAAAAACAGAAAAATGAACAGCATCTAATGAACACCATTCTCTACTCTAGTTTAATTCTTTCTGCTCTTAAACGTGACCCTAACTCTTCTCCTTCCCTTGCCTCCTGCCAGAGCTTGGGTAAAAACTCCTATGCTCTTTTTCCATTCTGAGTTAAGGATCCTATCATATTCAACTATCACTTCCATGCAAACAATATTACATTTGTATTTCATGTGTCAATCTGTTTGTTATCTGTGTCAATACTACATCTGTTCATCAGCTATCTTTAAAGGGGAAGCACAATAACGGAACAGTTAAGCATACAAACTCTATCTAGCCAGACTACCTAGGTAAAATTTCATCCCACCATTTATGAACTGAACAGCCTTGGAAAACTTCATCTGTAAAAAAGATGTTGCTCTGCTACTAAAACAGGAATAAAAATGGAATCTACAAATCATAGATAGGCTGCAAGAATTAAGCTAGATAATACCCAATTCATGTAAAGAACTTAGAACAGTACCTGCCACATTGAAGACACTCAATAAAGCTCAAGTATATTCATTACCTTATAAAAATACTTAGCTATAATGTCAAATACGACACATTCAAAACCAAAACATGCCACCTCTCAAATTAAACTTGCTCTCTGGAATTCCTTACTTCATTGTAGCCAGAGACTTTGGAGTCATCTGCCACAACATTGAATGTGTAAAGATTTCTTCCTTCCAACTTGGAATGCCTCCATTTTATTTTTTTAGTTATTATATCTTATTTTTTAAAGAGAGGGACTCACTCTGTTACCCAGGCTTAAGTGTAATGGCATAATCTTATCTCACTGCACCTTCTACCTCCAGAGCTTCAGTGATCATCCTTACTCAGCCTCCTGAGTAGCTAGGACTAAAGGCATTTGCCACCATAACTGGATAACTTTTTAATTTTTTTGTAGAGAGGGGTGTCTCACTATGTTGCCCTGGCTGTGAAGACCACCACTTTAGAGCAACCATCTGAACGTAAACTACTATATCCTAACTGGACTCCTGTTCTTCGTTCTTACTTACATACAACTATCCTTCATGCTAATGCTCCAATTATTCCTCTGAGACCATTGGAGCAAATACTGTTCAAAAATAAAAATGTTTTAAAGTCTACCATTTACAATGGTATAAAGATATAAAAATACCGCACAGGTAAAAGAGGAAAAGGATAGATTACTTTCATTAATGATACTAGAATAGCTCAAAATGTCAGAGTAGACCAAAACATCTCAATTCATAAGTTAGAAAACTCAAAACTGGGAAGATTCAATTATCTTCACAGTCATCAAAAGATCTGATGTAATCACAATCAAAAGTAAAACGGTATTTTTGTTGAGCTTAAAAACTGGTGGCAAGTTTTTAAGAAAGAATAAATTAAAAAAAACAATGAATGATAACAAAACAATTCGATATCAACACAGAAAAACATAAAATAAAATTGGACTGCTTGCAGATACCAGACACATACAAAAAACAAGGATAGATGGATTATAGACCTAAATGTAAAAGGTTAAAGCCATAAAACTTTTAGAAGAATATACAGAAGAGTACCTTAAGAGCCTCAAGGTAAGGAAAGATCTCTAAACAGTTAGAACACAGACCAAAAGGCATGATTGATAAATTTAAACTAGTATTTCTCTTCATCAAAATACATCATTAAAGAAAGTTACAAGATAAGCCACAATTGAGAGAAGATATGTTTATCATGTATAATACTTACAAATTAGAACACATAAGATATATACCTACTATTTGTAGGTATGTACAAATAGTACATACTTTTATGTATTTCAATAAAGAAAACATCAAAATGAACAAAAGACCTGGAAAACCATTTACAAGAAAAAACTACCCAAATGGCCAGTAGACATATAAAAACATGCTCAATCTCATTCATAAACCATGGAAATACAAATATAAACCATAACAAGATATCATAATCACTAATAAACATGCAAAAATTTAAGTCTGTATTGATTAAGTATTGGTGAGAATATAGAACAACAAACACAGATATACATTACTGGCAGGAATGAACTCTGGTACATCCACTTGTGAAAAACAGATTGGCACTGCCTGCTAAAGTTTGAATGAGTACATAGCTGTGACCCAAAATTCAACTCATAGGTGCATATACTAAAAAAATTCTTCCACATATGCACCAGAAAACTCATTTAAATAGCAGCCGTGTTCATAAAAGCAAAACACTAGGAAAACCTCAAAGCTCTATCAATAATACAATGGATAAATTATGGCAAATTTTATGAATGGCAGAGTTATTTTACACCCATCAACATGAATAAATGTAAAAGTAAAATGCTAAGGAAAAGAAGTAAATCTCAGAAGAACATAAACAGTATAAGTCCAATAAATAGAGTTCAAAATAGTTGTAAACGTTATAACATGTTGTTTAAAGATACACTTACAAATGATAAATTCACTAGTAAGAGCAAAGGAACAACTTACAAAAATCAAGAAAAAAGTTACTCCTTGGTAGCTATGATTGAAAAAGGGACACAGAGTAGTTTCTATGCTCTGACAATGTTGTATTTCTTCCTTGGGGTGACAGAGACATAGATGTTAAGTTTATTATTATTATTTAACTGTACATGCTTTATAAACTCTTATGTATGCATAATATATTTCACCAGAAAACCAGTAAGAGGGGAGGGTACTGAATATGAAAGTAATGTTAAGAAGTGGAGAATTGGCTTGGCGTCTGTGGCTCAACCGGCTAAGGCGCCAGCCACGTACACCTGAGCCGGCGGGTTCGAATCCAGCCCGGGCCCGCCAAACAACAATGATGGCTGCAACCAAAAAAAAAATGGCCGGGTGTTGTGGCGGGTGCCTGTGGTCCCAGCTACTTGGGAGGCGGAGGCAGGAGACTCGCTTGAGCCCAGGAATTCGAGGTTGCTATAAGGTGTGACACCACGGCACTCTATCCAGAGTGACAGCTTAAGGCTCTGTCTCAAAAAAAAGTGGAGAATTTTTGGAAACCTGGCTGAGAAGTCAAGAACAAAAAAAGAGCAATACATAACAGAGGTACATGGGGCTGATTAGACCTGGGCATCTTTAAATACCAATGAAAAAGGACCAAATTGGGTTGGAAAGGTTAAAAATATAGAATGAAGAGATAATTTAGAAGAAGGAGGTTTCTACAAAAGGAGGTGGAATAAGATTTAAAGCATCTATGAAAAAAAGGATACTTCTTCCTTTTTAACTTGAGGGAACAAAGCAAGAAGACTTATATGCCCACCTTCCCTAAAAAGATGTATTCTCTTGAAGGTCAGGCATTATGACACCTAGAACAGTGCTAATAGGCAGGAAAGAGAGGCAAGGGCAGTGTCAGTCAATTTCACAAAGTACATCCTGGATTCTCTGAGAAAGGCACATAGTAAATACTTAACAAATATTCAAATCACCTATAGCTAACATTACAAATACTCAAATCACCTGTTTAAAAAGTCCACATTAGAGCCAGGCACAGTGGCTCACACCTATAATCACAGCATTCTGGGAGGCCAAGAACAGTGGATCTCCTGAGCTCAGGATTTCAAGACTAGCCTGAGCCAGGGCAATACTTCATCTCTACTAAAAATAAGAAAACCTAAAAACTAGCCAGGCATTGTGTCAAGCACTTATAATACCAGCTACTCAGGAGATTGAGGCAAGATGATTGCTTGAGTCCAGGAGTTTGAGGTTGCTGTGAGCTATGATGTCACAGCATTCTAACTAGGCCATCAAAAGCTCAGAAAAAAAAAAAAAAAGAAAGAAAAGAAAAAGTCCACATTAAAATATTCGTTATCAGATAAATTTAAAACACAATAACCTTAAAAGTCCAATTCATATTTTTTATAATATATACTAAATATTTATATTGACATTAGGAATCTTTTAAAAGTAAATTTTAAAATCAAAATTTCTTTCATTATATAATATAAAATAGAAAACAATCAACTTTTACTTACTTAATTGAGTTTCTAAAGTGGTCTTCTGCTGGGTTTTTTACAGTGCAACTGTTCAGGAGCCATAAATCTGCATCTGATGCATTTTCTATTAACATAATGAATACAAAAGAAGAAAAGTAAGTAGTACATTTAATAATTCAAAACTATTCAAGTGCTTATTCAGATGGCACTGGGATTTCTAGGGGAAGAGATAGAAAAGCAATGAGTAAAGTTATGTAAACAGGCAAATACAATATGGTAGGCAACTGCTATTATACAGAAATAATTCTGCGCAATATTACAAATATGTGCAATCCAGGCTCCATCTTTTCACTTCAAATGTAATCAGGACAAGCATTTTCTTCCTTTATATTCAATCCTTGAGAGTATTATTTAATAACTTTCAAGAACTAAAGTGGAATTGGCCCCTATCTTACATCTGAATATAAAATCAACTTCCCCCTTTGAACTTTTTGTTCAGGTTTGTCAGGCACAGTAATTGGCATACACTGACTATTCTTCAACTTGAGAAGTTACTAAAAATTATCTGGGCACCATAGCTTAGTAGGTAGAGTGCTGACGCTTCCAAGCAAGTGCTTGGAAACAGGTGAGGAGATCAGAGGTGGTGAATTTGAACCTCACCTGGGCCTAAGGGGGAAAAAAAAAAACAAGAAAAAGAGAGAAGTTATTAAAATATAACTCATTGTAACCTAATCACTTGTGCCCTCATATTAATCTGAAATTTAAAAAATACATATATATCCATGTATATATATGTGTGTGGGTATATATATGCATATATATATATAAACTTATCTGCATTGAAAATTAATGATTTACCTCAAAGTCAGTCTTTTATTCCTATCACCAATTTGGTTAATTAATTAAACTATAATAAAGTCATGAGCAATGGCAACAAATAATCCAAACCTATCATAAAATTATTAAAAAGAATTTATGAATCTCTGACATGCTTGATGCTATTACACCTCCCTTTTGGTCATTTTAGATGCCTAAAATGACTTTATACATTAAAATAGGGCTACCATAAAGAAAGGGAAATGGAAGCCCCTTCTACAGCATCGCAGTAAGACAGGAAGCTAAGGTCAAATAAAGTTAACAACTAAGAAGAGGGAAAGAGCAAGATGGTGGACTAGAAACATGTCCTTACTAGTCACTCATGCACGGCCAGGGAAAGAAAACGCCAACCGCCTCTAGCTAGGGAAACCCACCCGGGAACATCACTCAGGGGGAACAGTGAAGAAGTGGTGGACTACAAGAGCCAATAAGGAGGTCTGGAGCTGAGGAAAACCAGCACAGAAGGCAAGTGCTTGGAAGGAGGTGGGGACCAGCCAGCCAGCCCACCCAGAGGACTAGGAACAGGAAAAAGGCTGTCCTTGCAGTTTTTTGATTTGCAGCTAAACCTGATCACTGGAGTGGCCTTGGAAGGCTTAAAAGAGTAGGTGGACTCGAACAGTGTCCAGCAGCCACGAGTGAATACTGGGTGGGGTAGATCTCCTATAAGCTTGGCTGCTAGCTGGGTGCTGCCACTGTGGGAAGGCTGTGTGGGAGCAACAGTCCACAGGGTCCCACTGCATGGCTAGCTCTGGCATGCCTGATGAGCTCCAGCAGCCACCCCTGCACCTCAGAGAACTGTTTCAGAGGACACCGTGACGCATGCTTCCTACACAATGGGGTAAGAGCTTCAGGACCCTAATCCAGTAGGGACTGAATGCTGATGAAAACAACCAGGTCGTGACTGAGAACAACTAAGTCAGAAAGACAGGACAAGATCTCCTTGGCAGCTAGGGAGTGAGTTCTCAACCAACATATGTATTCTCCATCTCCTAACACCAAAGCGCCAACTGGTATCCAGGAAATATATTGCAATATAATACACAGACACATGCATATGTTTGGTTGCATTTTTATTATTTCATTTTTACTTTCTTCAATACCAAGAGCTCCTCCATTTTTGTTACAGTTTTTCAGCCCCTTTTATTCTCTGTTTCTTTTTTTTTTCAAGACAGACTCTCACTTTGTCACCCTTGGTAGAGTAGGGTGGTGCCATAGCTCCTGATCTTAAACAATTCTCTTGCCTCAGCCACCCAGGCAACTGGGACAACAGGTGCCCACCACAATGCCCAGCTATTTTTAGAGACAAGACTTCACTCTGGCTCAGGCTGGTGTCAAACCTGTGAGCTCAGGTGATCCATCCACCTTGGCATCCCAAGTGGTGAGATTACAGGAATTCTCTGTTTCTTTCTTTATTTGTTTATTTGTTTGTTTGTTTATTTATTTATTTTGAGACAGAGCCTCAAGCTGTCACCCTGGGTAAAGTGCCATGGCACTACAGCTCACAGCAACCTCCAACTCCTGGGCTCAAGCGAGGCTCCTGCTTCTGCCTCCCAAGTAGCTGGGACTACAGGTGCCCACCACAAAGTCTGGCCATTTTTTGGTTGCAGCCGTCATTGTTGTTTGGCAGGCCCGGGCTGGATTCGAACCCGCCAGCTCAGGTGTACGTGGCTGGCGCCTTAGCCGCTTGAGCCACAGGTGCTGAGCCAAATTCTCTGTTTCTTATTTCTCTCCTTTTTTCTCCCTTTCGTAGAGATTTTTCTATTTTTCTCATCATTCCCACATAAACTTCTCATAAATAGCTAAGATATGCTTTTTTTTCTTTACCTAATATAATTGTATCTTTAATTTTCTTTCTCTACAACTGACCTCCAAGGACAGATCCATCAGGGTGACAGTGAAGTTCCAGCTGAGACTTTCCAAGCCAGAAGAAACAATTTTCAGCCCAAAATTCTGTGTCTTACTAAACTAAGCTTCAAAACTGATGGAGAAATCAAAGCTTTTACTGATATACAAACACTGAGCAAATTCTCCAAGACCAACTCAGTAGGAAATTTACAACTTTTCTCTATACTAACCATCACAATGGGCCACCAGCAAAGTAAACACCCAGAAACTAAAGGACAAAACCTAGCTTCCACAATGGCACAAAGGATAAAACTAAACAATGGACTTTTACAAAATAAGATGAAGAGAACTCCACCACACTTACCAATGCTCTCAGTAAATGTTAATGGCTTGAAATCCCCACTGAAGAGGCATACGCCTACCGACTGGATGAAAAAGCACAAGCCATCCACATGCTGTGTACAGGAAACACACCTAACCTTGAAGAACAAAGCTAGACTCAGGGTAAAGGGATGGAAAACAACATTTCAGGCAAATGGAAATCAGAAGTAAGAAAGTGTCACAGTCTTATTTTCAAATACACGTGGATTTAAAAGAAACTACAAGCAAGAAAGACTAAGATGGTCCCTTCGTTCTGGTCAAAGGATCAATACACCAAGAGGACATTTTAATTCCAAATATATACTCACTCAACTTAAATGCTCCCAGATTTATGAAACAGATCTCAATTGACCTAAGTAGTAATATCCTATAACACCATAATAGCTGGGGACTTTAACACCCCTCTGGTTGAACTGGACAGATCCTCTAAATAGAAACTAAACATAGAAACAAGAAACTTAAATGTGACTCTAGAACTAATGGGCTTAACAGACATATACAGAACACACTATCCCAAAGCTAAGGAATATACATTCTTCTCAACAGCTCATAGAACATACTCCAAAACAGATAACATCCCAGGATACAAATCAATCCTCAACAAAATTAAAAGAATGAAATCTTCTCAGACCACAAGGCAATAAAGGTAGAACTCAACTCCAACAAAAATTTTTATCCCCACATAAAGGCATGGAAATTACAGAACCTTTTGCTAAAGGACACTTGGGTCAATGAAAAGATAAAGGAGGAAATTATTAAATTCCTCAAACATGACAACAATGAAGCTACAAGTTACCAAATCCTTTGGGATATTGCAAAAGCAGGAAAATTTATCACATTAGATGTCTACATCCAAAAAACAGACAGAAAAAATATCAACAACCTAATGAATCATTTTAGGAAATGGAAAAGGAATAACAATCTAATCCCAAACCTAGCAGAAGAAAAGAAATAAAAAGTTACAGTAAGCTAAGGTTAATTTATTATTGAGAAAGAATTTTTTTTTATAAATTGAGTATAGCCTAAGTGTATGGTGTTTATAAAGTTCTTAGCACTGTACAATAATATCCTAGGCCTTCACATTCACTTACCACTCACTGACTCACCTAGAGCAACTTCCAGACCTGCAAGCTCCATTCATGGTAAGTGCCCTATATAGGTATACCATTCTTTTAATCTTACATACCATATTTTATTGTACCTTTCTATGTTTAGATAAATTTAGACACACAAATACCACTATTACAATTGCCTATAGTTAAGTACAGTAACATGCAGTGTAAGTTTGTACCCTAGGAGCAATAAAGCCTAGGCAAGTAGCATAATAGGTTATAAATATATGTGTATATAAATATATGCTATAATGATCACATAATGATAAAATCACCAAATACATTTTCCAGCAGCTATCACCATCCTTAAGTGATACATGACTGTACACTTGATGATCCAGAACTTCAGTCAACAAAAATTCTGTGACTATGCCAAAGTATCTAGAAAATTACATAAGCTTTTAGAAAACCATCTCCCCAAAAAGAATATCTCTTCTCCAATGAACACAAGACAATCTTAATTATTGCTGAACAGTTTTGTGTATCTTGTTTAATATTATCAAAAGATACTTCTACATAGAGGCATCAGTCAGTCAGTTAATAACCAGCATACAATGAGGATTTATGTTGTGTGCTAGGCTCTACTCTAAGTTCTGGGGATATGGCTATGAAAACAGCTTCCACCTTCAGGGCTATGCTCTTGAAAAGGAAGTCTGATTTTAAAAATTAAAAATGGCAGGCAGCGCCCGTGGCTCAGTAGGTAGGGTGCCCGCCCCATATACCAAGAGTGGTGGGTTCAAACCTGACCCCAGCCAAACTGCAACAACAATAAATAAATAAATAAAAATTAAAAATGAATTTTAAAAAAACAAAAAATAGGGAAACAAGTAAGATAATTTTGAGCACCAATCAATGCTATTAAAGACAATAAAAGAGGGTAAAGGAGAGAAAATAATTTAGGACAGTTGGTCAAAATAAGTCTATAAGCCTCCCTTGGATGTTGAAATCTGAATGGAGACTTAAATGACGGGAAGGAATCTGTCATGCAAAGATTGGAGGAAAACACACTCTGGAGGCATACTCTGAAGATACCATGCAGAGAACTCAGATAGATTACATATAAGACATGCAAGAGGGAATCACATAGGATACCTACCAGCATGAAAAGAATTCTGGCCTGAGCATCAGCTGTTTATGGTGCTAAACGGAGGGTTTAGACAGAAACAGGTTTGGGAAATAGCGAATTAACAGTGTTGTTCTGACATTTCTATTAAATATCCAGCTAGAAATATTTATCAGCCATTTGAACATATGAAACTGAAGTTTAAGGGATTCTTTCAAGCTGAAGACATAAGTGAGAGAACCACCACCCTACAGAAGGTGGTAGATAATACTCTTTTTTTCTTATCTCAAAAGATAATTAGAAGTTACAGGAATATAAGAGCTCATCTAATGGAAGAGAAGAGGGGAGAAGGAGGGGAAGAAGGGGAGGGGGTGGGTGGAGAGAGGAGGGAGGAGAGAGGAGGGAGGAGAGCGAGAGGAGGGAGAAGAGAGGAGAGAGAAAGGAGGTGAGAGGAGAGAGAAGAGCAAATAATGAATTATGTTGAATGCTAGGAGCTCAAGAATGATAATATGTATAAATGTTAACAGTATTAACAAAATGATAATACTCCATACTTTTTCTTCTTTTCTCAATTTTAGAGTATTTGCTTTCTCTGTACCAACCAACATCACCCAGCAGAGACCCTTTTTATTAAGTAACACAGATAATAAATTCACTACAAAATTGAGAAAGAAAACTGCACATGGCTATTTGTCAATAAAGAATACTGATTCCACATCATTTACTCCCTTGTAAACACATTTTGTAGCTTCTAAGATGTCATCACATCAGAAACACTATCAACAGCTCTTCCAGAGGGGTGAGACATTACATTCATGTTCGCATTCATTTTAAAATACATTCCAATCTCAGACATTAATTGGAGGGAGTAAAGGTAGAACAAATAAAATAAATGTACAAACACTACCACTGTTGGATGTTTTGGTTATTGGAGTAAATACCTTAAAGAAGGTTAACACTTGGTCTTGCCTTACTCAGAACATTCATGCCAGGTTCTCTAGTATCTTAGAAAAAGAAGTAGTATTAGAGAAGAACCGTTAGGGAAAGAAAGACTAAGGAAATGGCCAGGAACAAACCAGGAAACGAAAAGAAGTAAGCAGGCACCACACCTGAAGGCACAGACTTGGATGTAACTGAAGAAAAAATTCCACCTACTTTGAGATTTGGCCTAGAGCGTGATAACCCCTTCTATGCAGCCACACATAAGCCAAGTGTTGCCAGTGCCAGTCAGGAAGGCTGCACATTTCAGGCTAGGCAGACAGACTTTAAACTTCAATATTTGATTATTTTACAGTCTTTTGCTATTACAAATAGTGCTGCTATGAGTAGCATTCTGTGTATATCATTCTTGTTTTTCTCAGTTTGCCTTTGAAATCAAGTCCAAAAGGGTAGGATTTACTGAGTCAGAGAACAAATTCATATGAAATTCCATTACATACCGCCAAATAGCCCTCCATAAGGGATGTGCTACTTCGCACTCCTATGAGCAAGACATGTGAGTGCTATTTACCCACAGCCCTCCCACAGAGTGCGCTGTCCAATCTTTGGACTTTGCCAGTCTGGTGAGAAACAGGATTCCAGCAAGGGGTTAACGTGCATTTCTCTAATTATGAATGAGTTGAGCACTTTTTATAATGTTTAAGGGTTGTTTTAGTAATTTTCTATTTTTCATCTGTTCCTATTTTTTGCCATTTTTCTGTCAGGCTAATAATCATTTTCATAACAAGTTTTAATTTACTTATATACACACACCACAGTAGTTCTTAATTTTGTACAATGAGAGAAGCCTCAACATTTTCCCCTAGTTTGTCATTTTACTTTTTTAAAGCTTCTTCATACATTCGTATGTATACTTCTTCATACATTTTTATTTCTAGGATACTAAATGTATCAACCTCATCTTTCATTGTGCATGATTTTGAGTCACAATGAAAACATGTCCTCTACTCTCAAATTACTAAGGAATTCACCTATGTTCTCTTCTAATACACATACGATTTTGCATTTAGATCTCTGACCCATTAGGAATTTATCCTGACATACATTATCACTTAGTATTTTAAACAAAAAATGATATCACTTAGTATTTTAAACAAAAAAATTAAATAAGATCTTATATTTTCCTATCAAACTGGAAAATATTAACAAGGATGATACTTCTTAGTACAAGCAAAGCAAAGCAAGCCAAGAAACGGGGAAACTGGCAACCCTTGTCCTCTGCAGATGGCAGTCTACACGGATGAAACTCTTCAGAAGACCGGATGGGAACAGCTATCAAGCATTTAAATGTACATCAGAAGTTTTCCTCCACGTGCTTGTAGGGTACTTGTATCACATACCCATACATACATATGTACATCCTGGACATGTATACACATATATACAAATATTCTCATTGGAGATTATTAACAAGGCAAAAAACATAGATAGCTTACATTATATGGAGATAATGCCCAATGTCCATTAAATGGAGATTGGCTAAATAAATGATGGCATTGCAGCAGAAATATCATGCACCAGAATACTCTCTAAATGCTAATTTGTAACAATCCTTGTTATATCATCTGGTGAAACAAAGCAAGATAAAAAGATTATGTCTAATATCTCATTTGTGTTTTACAAAAGAAAAAGAAAAACAGGAAATTCCCTTCTGAATAAAGAAAATTTACAGAAGCATACATACACAATTATTTGAGATGTGTGTCCCTTGAATGTAAGATGAAGTTTCTGTTGTCCTCCAATACACTATTCATGCCCATCTTCTACATTCTATCTATTTTTTTAAAACTTCCAAGGACATTACTTATATAATGTTTTAAAGTTGAATCCTGAGACAAGACACATAAATATTTAATTTACATCCATCTGTAATGCTTGAGTTTTTAAAAGAATGCATTGCTTTTTTTTCTTTTTATAAACTAACCAAGCCTTTAAATTTTTTTTTTAATTTTTTAAATTTTCTTTTTCCATATAGCTTAGAATCAACAATTTCCTTTCATTTTCAGGTGAGAACCAACTTTTCCTGCTGTGTTCCATCAGGAAAATAGTTATTTGATATACATTTTCAAAGGAACATTTCTCCTCCCTGCTAAGAGCTTTTGTGTTCACTGAACCAACAAAGAAATAAATTACTGTTTTAATCAAAACACATTTACTAAACTATTTCTTTATATACATGAGAAGTTATTTTTAAATCTGGAATACTAAAAATCTAATGAGTAATAACAATAGCTAAGAGTACTGAGTATATATTACATGTCTAGCACTGAGCCACACCTGTCACATTCATTTCAGTGTGTAGTCTTCCTAATTTTACAGAGGAGGAATCTGAGGGTTAGAAAACAAAAGCAACTTGCCTTAAATCATACAGTAAGAGGGTGGGCCAAGATGAGAAATCCAGACACTGACTCCAGAGATGGTGAATTTAAGGAAATTAGAATGCCTCATTAGTGGTTCTTTGCCTCTTGAGCAAAAATAATGCAGACAACATCTAAAAACCAAAAGTATTACATATCTTTCAGGTTCCTCATGATGTTTCTAAGACGACTAATAATCACGCTGCAAAAGCAGCTACTTTGCTATTTTCAAAATTTCTAAGATTTTGAATTAGTCAGCTCTCGGCCTTCTGTAATCCCTGGGACACATGGAAATAAAGGGAGAATTAATAACGAATGCAGGATTATTACCCCAAAGCACAGGCAGACTCACACAACCACCAATCTTCCCTTTCCCCTGCAGGCTTCTGCATAATGGTGGCATTATAGAAGAGACAGCATGGTTCACATCAACACTACTCAGGAGAAAAAACATTTATCTTACACAATTGTTCCATTTGAAAGTCAATCAGAGGAGCAACATAAAACAATAAAAGGAGTCTATTCATAGATGTAAGGAGGGTATGTGGGTTGATGCAAATAAAAGTTTACTAAGAACAAAACAAAGAGAGAAAGAAGTTTGATTGTTTTAGAACCAAAAGCATTTTTTGAGAGTTTCTTTACCACAGAACTCTGAAAGACAAGTCGAGTCCAACAGTTTAAATGTATATCATCTTTAATCATTCTATTATATAACACAATCATGGATGCCTACTAAAAACTTCAAGAATAGAATATACTTTAGTAGGAGAATTTTTTATTGCTGTTGGGGATTCATTGAGGATACACACAACCAGGTTACACTGATTGCTTTTGTTAGATAAGGAATATTTATTATTATATATATTATATTTGTGAACCATCCCCAAAAGTTGTAACATATCCCTTGTCCCTCAACTTCCTCCTTCCTTCTCTTTCTCACCTCTCCCCAACACCCACCTTCCACTGTGTACTGGGACCTTAATTGTCCTCAAATCAGAATTGAGTACATAGGATTCTTTTTTTTTTTTTTCTTTTTTATTAAATCATAGTTGTGTACATTAACGCAATCATGGGGTGGGTACAATGTGCTGGTTTCATATATAATCTGAAATATTTTCCTCAAACTGGTTAACATAGCATTCATAGCATTTTCTTAGTTATTGTGTTAAGACATTTATATTCTGCATTTAGTAGATTTCACCTGTACCCTTCTAAGATGCAGAGTAGGTGTGATCCTACCATTTACCCTCCCTCCACCCATCCTCACCCCTCCCCTCCCCTCCCTTGCCACTTTCCCCATATTCTTATACTATAATTGGGTTATAGCCTTCATATGAAAGCTATGGATAAGTTTCATAGTAGGGCTGAGTACATTGGATACTTGTTCTTCCATTCTTGAGATACTTTGCTAAAAAGAATATGTTTCAGCTCCAACCACGTAAACATGAAAGAGGTAAAGTCTCCATCTTTCTTTAAGGCTGCATAATATTCCATGTTGTACATATACCACAATTTATTAATCCATTCACGGGTCGATGAGCACTTGGGCTTCTTCCATGACTTGGCAATTATGAATTGGGCTGCAATAAACATTCTGCTACAAACATCTTTGTTATAATGTGATTTTTGGTCTTCTGAATATATACCTAGTAAAGTATAGGATCAAATGGCAGGTCTATTTTTAGATCTCTAAGTATTCTCCAAACATCTTCCCAAAAGGAACGTATTAGTTTGCATTCCCACCAGCAATGTAGAAGTGTTCCCTTTTCTCCACATCCACGCCAGCATCTCTGGTTTTGGGATTTTGTGATGTGGACTAATCTTACTAGGGTTACATGATATCTCAAAGTAGTTTTGATTTGCATTCTCTGATGATTAAGGATGATGAGCATTTTTTTCATGTGTCTGTAGGCCATGCGCCTATCTTCTTCAGAGAAGATTCTCTTCAGGTCCCTTACCCACCCTGAGATGGGATCACTTGTTCTTTTCTTGCTTATACATTTGAGTTCTCTGTGGATTCTGATTATTATACCTTTGTTGGAGACATAACCTGCAATTATCTTTTCCCATTCTGAGGGCTGTCTGCTTACTTTACTCACTATGTTCTTGGCTGTGCAGAAGCTTTTTAGTTTGATCAGGTCCCAGTAGTGTATTTTTGATGCTGCTTCAATTGCCTAGGGAGTCCTCTTCATAAAATATTCGCCCAGGCTGATTCCTTTAAGAGTTTTCCCTGCACTTTCTATTAGTATTTTTATAGTTTCATGCTTTAAGTTTAAATATTTTATCCAGTGACAGTCTATCTTAGTTAATGGTGAGTGGTGTGGGTCCAGTTTCAGTCTTTTACAGGTTGCCAGCCAGTTCACCCAGTACCATTTGTTAAATAGGGAATCTTTTCCCCACTTAATGTTTTTAATTAGCATGTCAAAGATCAAATAAAGGTAGGTAGCTGGGTTCATCTCTTGGTTCTCTTTTCTGTTCCATACATCTTCCTCTCTGTTTTTGTGCCAGTACCATGCTGTTTTGAACACTATCGATTTGTAGTATAGTGTGAGGTCTGGTAGCATAATTCCTCCTGCTTTCTTTTTATTTCTGAGTAATGTCTTGGCTATTTGAGGTTTTTTCTGATTCCATATAAAACGATGTATTATTGTTTCAAGATCTTTAAAGTATGACAATGAAGCTTTAATAAGGATTGCATTAAAACTGTATTTGCTTTGGGTAGTATGGACATTTTTGTAGTTCTCTTTATAGAGATCTTTCACGTTCTTTGTTAGGTAAACTCCCAAATATTTCATCTTTTTTGGCACTTCTGTGAGCAGAATAAAGTCCTTGACTATTTTTTCAGCTTGGCTATTGCTGATATATGTAAAGGCTACAGATTTATGAATGTTGATTTTGTAACCTGAGACACTGCTATATTCCTTGATCACCTCTAAGACTTTTGGAGTAGAATCCCTGGTGTTTTCCAGGTATATGATCATATCATCTGCAAAGAATGAAAATTTGATCTCTTCTGACCCTAAAGGGATACCCTTGATAGCCTTTTCTTCCCTAATTGCAATGGCTAAAACTTCCATTACAATGTTAAAAAGCGGTGGAGACAATGGACAACTTTGCCTGGTTCCTGATCTGAGTGGAAATGATTTCAATTTAACTCCATTCAATATGATATTGTCTGTGGGTTTGCTGTGAGTACATAGGATTCTTATTTCTCCATTCTTGTGATGCTTTACTAAGAAGAATGTGTTCCAAATCCATCCACGTTAATACAAAGGATGTAAAGTCTCCATCTTTTTTAGTGGCTGACTGGTATTCCATGGTATACATAAACCACAGCTTGTTAATCCATTCCTGGGTTGGTGGGCATTTAGGCTGTTTACACATTTTGGCAATTATAAACTGAACTGCAATAAACAGTCTACTGCAAGTGTCCCTGTGGTAAAAGGATTATTTTTTTCCTTCTGGGTATATGCCCAGCAATGGGATTACAGGATCAAATGGGAGGTCTAGCTCAAGTTCTTTGAGGGTTCTTAATAGGAGAATGCTAAACCAATTTTTTTTTTTCTTCTGAGACAGAGTCTCACTCCGTCACCCTGTATAGAGTATCCTGGCATCATAGCTCAGAGCAACCTCAAACTCTAGGGCTCAAGCAATCCTCTTGCCTCAGCCTCCTGAGTAGTTGAGACTACAGGCACTCACCACAACATCCGGCTAGTTTTTCTGTTTTTAGTAGAAATGGGGGTCTCACTTTTGCTCAGGCTGCTCTCAAACTCCTGAGCTCAAGCAATCACCCACCTTGGCCTCCCAGAGTGCTAGGATTACAGGCGTGAGCCACTGCGCCCAGCCTATACCCATCTTTCAGATACATCTTGAGAAAAGTAACTCCTAAAACCAATAAAAGACAAACTAAAACCTTTGGTCAATAGATATTTTTTTTCCCTCTACATGCATTTATATGTTTACAAGGACTCTATAAAGCCCAGCATGGAGTAGCCATGTTTTCAAAATCTGTTTTCTAAGGACAATGTAACTGATTCGTGAAAAAGTATACTCCTTTGGCTGGCTAGGGTTGGAGCAGAGGGAAGTTGAGGAGAAGAGAAGAGAAAAGAAAAGAAAAAAAAGGAGTAGAGAGAGGGAAAGAACAAGGAGAAATGAAAGACTGACAAATAGTACCTTTGCTTCCACTCCAAAATTCTCAAAGACAGAACTGGCCCCTCTGCCATGTTGTGCTGGTAGCTGTGTGTGAGTCTCTAAATGAGGTAGAACACAGGCGCTCTGAGGAAAAAGCACTTATTCTTGGAGATTACTCACATAATGAGTTTGTTCTTTTAAAATAGTCCCGCTGAGTGCTTCACAGAAATAAGAGGAGGAAACCAAGGGTCAGCTTGAACTCTTATTGTGAAGGAAAAAGAAATTTTTTTCTTTTAAATGAAAAATAATAGCTGGCCAAGATCTATCAATAACTATTGAAAATTAATTATATAACTAAGTAGGCCTGGACATAATCAAAATCAGAGTGCAAGACAGACCTTTTACTTACTATGTAGAAAAGAACATTGCTAATATTCCTGGTCCTCATTCCAAATTAAATTCTTTTGTTGGTCCTGTAATACAGTTACTTCAGATATTACTGAGTCTCGAGAATTCCTAATAGGATATCTACTTCCATATGTTAAGTAGGTTTTACAAACCAAGAGTCCACATAAAGACCAAATGGACTTTACAAGGTAATTCATAATCTAGCTGCGACCCCCTATCCAAAGCCACTGCTCAACAGGTCCATCTCATAGACTGTGTTCCCAACACTCTAAGCCAGTGGCTCTCAACCTTCCTAATGCCACAACCCTTTAATACAGTTCCTCATGTTGTGGTAACCCCCAACCATAAAATTATTTTCACTGCTACTTCATAACTGTAATTTTGCTACTGTTATGAACTGTTATGTAAATATCTGATATGCAGGATGTATTTAGGCGACCCCTGTGAAAGGGTCATTCAACCCCCAACGGGGTCGCAACCCACAGGTTGAGAACCACTGCTATAAGCTTCTAGGTCCCTAGCCTAACATAAAAATTCAAAACTGAAAAGAATAAAATCTAGCAGAAAAAAACTGAGCCAAATATATGAACTCAGAGTTCACAAAAAAAGAAACACATATGGTTCCTGAACATACAAAGAAATGTTCAACTTCATAAAAATTAGATTATTCTAAGTTTAAAAAAAAAAAAAAGGCATGACTTTTCTCTTAATAGACTGTCAAGAATCCAAAAGTCTGATAACACACTGAACTAGTGTAACAGTGAGGAAATAAGTTCTTTATTCATTGCTAAATGACTGCGAACAGACACTAGACCAATACCTAGGGCGGCAATCTGACATCCTCTAAAGAAATTGCAAATGTATATCCTCTGATCTAGCAGTTCCACAGTTAAGAATGTAGCTTACTACAAACATAATTACACACATGCAAGGTTATTTTTTGCAGTACTATTTGTAATAGTGAAACATAACTGGTCAAAGACATTTCAGTACCTTCAGAAGGGAAACGCCTTCTGAAAAGCAAGAAAAATCAAAATAAATCTCTATGTTCCAAAGTAGAGAGATCTCCAGATCATATTGTTCAGAGAAAAGAATAAGATATTAAAAAATATATACAGTATGCTACTACTGGGGAGAAAGTAGTAAATATAGAATGTATAATCACATTTGTTTATATTGGCATAAAAATTTTTTTGGATACGTACCAGAAACTAATAGCTATAGCTCTCTGCTGAACCTGGGAGGAAGGAGCAAGAATTAGGCTAATAAAAGACAAACAAAAAGGAATATAAGGTATAATGTAACATACAATAATGTAAATTTTTATTTGAAATCTATTTTAAAATTGACATATAATTAAAATAAAAAGGCTTGGCTCAGCACCTGTAGCTAACAGTTAGGGCCTAAGCCATATATACACAGGAGGTGGTGGGTTCCAACCTGGCCAGGGCCTTCTAAACAATAATGACAACTTATATGAAATCAGCACATTGTACCCTATAAATTAATGTATACATGATCTATGTGTTTATGATTTAATAATTTTAAAAAAATGACAATTACAACAAAAAAATAGCTGGGCATTGTGGTGGGTGCCTGTAATCCCAGCTACTTGGGAGGCTAAGGCAAGTCAATCACTTAAGCTTATAATGGATTGCCTAAGCTCACAGGTTCTAGACCAGCCTGAGCCAGAGCGAGACCTTATCTCTAAAAAATAGCCAGACACAGTGGCGGATGCCAGCAGTCCTTGCTACTTGGGAGGCTGAGGCCAAGTGAATTGTCTGAGCCCAAGAGTTTGAGGTTACTGTGAGTTGTGACACCACACACAGCACTCTACCAAGGGTCTCAAAAAAAAAAAATCAAATAAAATGGCAATTACAAAAACTGTAGTTTGTCTTAATATTTTCCTACTGTCTCCCCATTCCCCCTTCATCAACAAACACACTGAAAGAACTATCTGTATGTCGCCTTCCCATTCACTCTTCTACCACTTCATTTTGGCAAAGATCTTCAGCCATTCACCATTTATTTCTCTGAAACTGATTTCAACAAGGTGACTGATTCCAAATGCCATAGACATTTGGCAAAATGCCCACTGTAGTAAAGCAACCCTTTCTATATGGTAGTGATACCATCACTCTCCAAGTTTTCCTTTTACCTCCCTATTCTCTCTACTTTCTCTATCTCCCTCTCCCTAATCCCATTCCCCAAGAGTTGGATTTCCCGTAAGACCTATATTTGGGGTCTGAGGCAAGATAGCTGACTGGAGTCAGCTTTCCACAGAGGCTCCCATCCAGAAGGAAAGTTAAAAGACAGAAGTTTAGCAAGTAAGCTAATGGTTTAGAGCTGAGCCAAGAGAGAAGGTTAAATAACTCACATCAACCCTGCTGAGCTAAGCTGCAAACCCAAGGATACAAACAAAAGGTACAAAATCCATCAGCAAGAGGAGAGGAGTCCCCTCCCCCATGAGAATGGCTCTCAGTATACTTTCTACAAACAAGCAAGCAGAGTTCAAATGTCCTCCCATTTTATCCCACAGGAGAGACCCTCTAAAAACCAGACCTCCTTCCCCTACTAGAGTGCCCTGGCACTCTCCTGCCAGGCTTAAAACTGTATAAAACTGTATATATTCTCTACCCACAATTCTAAATTCCCAGCACTCCCCTCCACTCTCACCCCATGGTCTGCAAGCCTGTCCCCCATAGAGTCAAGATTCTTGGTCATTTTCTCAAGAGGCATAGACAGGGCTGGGCTGTTGTAGGTCTGTGCTGATTATGTGGCACACAGGTAAGGAGAAAACGGTGGACTGAAGGAACTGTACAGGAAAAGGAGAGGCGGTGCCCCCTGGCACAGAGTAGCAACAGTAGCAGGAATAATAGGGCTCACAACCCAGGGATATTTTGGAAGGAAATTCCCTATCTCTCTGGGCAACCAGAGAAAGCCGGGCATCTTCTCCAGTGGCAGACATTGGCAGAATAGATGTAGGACAGTAACACAGACTCCATGAGAAAAGGGTATGCCTGAGGCGGTACTGTACTTGGTGAACGTGGTGGAACCAAGAATTGAAGACACATGCGCAGAGATGGCATATTCCAGGGAAGGACTGAGCCAGAACTGCTTTAGTTAGCCTAAGAAACACTCGGCCCTCAGGGGAAAGCTGAGACAAAGGCAGTTGGGCCGAGGCTGGAACACCGAGCTGAGTGTGAAACACACCTGCCCCAACACAGACTGCAGGGGAAACAGAAACACCAGCTCTGGGCAACAGCAGAGACTAGGGCTGAGTCACAGTTTCTGTGAACTCAAACAGTGCCTGGTCCACAGGGGACTATAACCAGGACAGAATCACAAATTCTGCACAAGTATAAGTGTAAGCAACATCAATCAGGGGCGGGGCTGGAACTGAGTGAACTGCCTCAGTTTCCATTAACCACCCGAGGTTGTCAGGCCTCAGCTTCCCCTGCCAGATGGTGGTAGAGTGTGGAGGGCTGGCCGAGGAGATAAAAGATATCTGTGTGATTCAGGCAGGTTCAAACCCCTAGAGCATCTGCTCATTGGAGGTAACTGGGTCACAGCCCTGCAGGGTTACCAGTGACTGGGCGTGACAAAGGTGCAAGGGGTGGAAGGAAGCACCACCCTCCCCCGCCTAACTCCTTTCCTTGGGGGGGGGGGGTCCTTCTGACTACACGGAGCACCAAAACGAGTCATACTCGAGCTGCCAGCAGACCCCTGCTATCTAGGTGCCAAAGACCTTTTGAACTCCCTCACTTTAGACCGTGTGCTATCTGGGACAATTGATTCAGATCTCTTGGACTGGAGTCCAATCACCCAAGGACTATCCAAAGTGGTACACTGGGTGTGTGGTTGTGGGAAGGTTTGATTTTCCTTTTCCAGTTGTTGCCCATGGTGGGTGGAGTGACTCAATTGCTGGTATTTCTCCATGGCTGAGACTTGAACCTAGTGTAACTGATTCACTAGGGTAGGACAGAGTCCAGCTGAAAATAAGACAGAGCCACTTAGCCCCACCACACCAAGTAAGTCCCCAGTGTTTCAGGCTATAGCACTGTACAGGTCCTTAACAAATCTAGGGGAAAGGGTACAGACACCAGTCACAGCTCTTGGGTAAAAGGCTGGTTAAACACTACTCTGGAGCCTCCCAACCCAACTTCACCTTATCTGGTCATCTAGGCAAACGGTGTAAAATAACCATGGAGCAGAATCACAGGAAAAACTCTAGTAAAATAAATAACCAGAGGAGATCAATTCCCACAAGAAACAATACAGTAGATACAACTGAAGATCCCATTCAGAGACAAATGGCTGAGATGTCAGAAATTGAATACAAAGATTGGATAGCAAATAAGATTAATACAATGGAGGGAAAATTGGAAATAGAAATTCAAGGAACAATACAAAGGATGTCTCCAGAATTCAATGAATTCAAAGACAAAATCACCAAAGATTTTGACACACTGAGACAAGAATTTACAGCCCTCAAAGATCTGAGAGATACAGAAGAATCCCTCAGTAACAGAATGGAGCAAGCAGAAGAAAGGATTTGTGACACTGAAGACAAAGCTTTTAAATGCTCCCAAGTGCTTAAAGAGGATGAGAAATAGAGAACAAAAACAGATCATTCTCTCAGAGAGTTTTGGCATAGTTCAAAGAAAATATTCACCTTATAGGCATTCCTGAAGGTGACAAAGTTGCTTCGCAAAGCACAGAGGCCCTTTTTCATGAGATTATGAAGGAGAACTTTCCAGACATGCCAAAAGATTCTGAAACTCAGATAACAGACAGTTTCAGAACCCCAGCAACAACTCAACCTGATAAGACAACCCCGAGACACATCATAATTAACTTGACTAAAGTTAATATGAAGGAGAAAATTCTGAAAGCAGCCAGACATAAGAAAACCATAACCTATGAGGGGAAGAATATTACAATGACTGCATACCTCTCTGCTGAAACCTTTCAAGCTAGAAGAGGATGGTCATCAACTTTTAATCTAAAACAAAATAACTTTCAACCCAGAATCCTGCATCCAGCTAAACCTAGTTTCAATTATGATGAAGAAAGTAAATACTTCAATGACATTCACATGTTGAAGAAATTTGCCATAACTAAACCAGCTCTCCAGGATATTCTCAGACCTATCTTCCATAATGATCAATGCAATACTCCACCACAAAAGAAAACTCACTCAGAAACTTTTGATCAAATTCCAATTTCCACAGTGGCAAAAGGATTAAAAATATTCACTGGACTTTTGAAAAACTCAAAACCCCAAATTCAACCAGGCTTATAAATATTCTCAGTTAATGTGAATGGCTTAAATTGTCCTCCAAAGAGACACAAGTGGGCTGAATGGATACAAAAACTCAGGCCAGATATCTGCTGCATACAAGAATCTCATCTTACCTTAAAAGATAAATACAGACTCAGGGTGAAGGGATGGTCAGCTATATTTCAAGCAAACGGAAATCAGAAAAAAAGGTGTTGCAATTTTATCCACAGAAACAATAGGTTTTAAACCAACAAAAGTAAAGAAAGATAAGGATGGTCACTTCATATTTGCTAAGGATAATACTCAATGATGAGATTTCAATTATTAATATTTATGCACATGCACCAAATCCGAATACGGCTCAATTTATAAGAGAAACTCTAACAGAAAGGA
>CAUYON010062437.1:0-34376 GCA_963573935.1 Arctocebus calabarensis
AATTGGATTGCAATAAACATTCTGGTACAGATGTCTTTGTTATAATGTGATTTTTGGTCTTCTGGGTATATACCTAGTAAAGGAATTATAGGATCAGCACAATCCCCAAACCAGAGATGTTGACGTGGATGTGGAGAAAAGGGAACACTTCTACACTGCTGGTGGGAATGCACACTAATACGTTCCTTTTGGAAGGATGGTTGGAGAGTACTTAGAGATCTAAAAATAGACCTGCCATTCGATCCTATAATGGGAAACTTTTAAACATCTACCAAAAGAGAGACTCCTATTTACGTGTAAGCATCTCCCAGCTTCCACAAAGGCCCTACACGTCACCATTCTGGTTTCTAGATTCTTTCTTCTTTCTATTCTACAGTCTTCTTTTGTATAAATAGATTATGTTTTAACTTTTCTCCTGCCGGTAAACTGACACTTAATGTGTTTCTAGTTCTCTGCTAAAACGTGTAATGAGTAAGCCTCCTGGTAGACTTTGCTCAGTACCTGTGATGTGTATATATCTGTGTGTATACTCATGTTTCTTTGTGTGTTCCTATCTGTGGGTGTATCTGGTGTGTGTGTGTGTAGCTTTGTATTGTGTGTATTCATCTTTTTCTGTGTGTATGTGTGTGTCTCTGTGTACACATCCCTGTGTGACTGTACATGTGTGTCTGGGGTGTGTGTGTCTACGTGTGCTTTTTTCTCTGTGTGTATATATGGGTGTCTGTGTATCTGTGAATATTTGTGCAGTGTATCCTTGTGTCTCTTCGTGCGTCCATGTCTGTGTGTGCACCTGTGTTTATGTGTGTATCTGTATACCTGTTATGTGTATATGTATTTCTCTGTGTATGTGTCAATGTGTAAGTCTGTATCTGTATGCACACAGATATGTACATGTATGTGCACATGGTTGCATGTATGTGTATATTCCTCCAGAGCAGAAACTTAGGAGTGGGCCCAGGGGCAAGTGGATTTTCAGCCTTCACAACTGCCTACTGCCTACTTGGCTGGTTCATCTCCATAAGCAGCAAATTAACTCCATGTGGAAACCCTATCCTGGCTTGAAGAAGCTCGCAGCAGCTCCTGAGGCTGCCTGTCCTGGAGGATGGATGCTTGAGCAGTTTCCCATGGTGCTGGGGTTCTGGCATTCGGTTGGGGATCCCTGGGTGTCCCTGCATTCAGGGCAGGATAAAAGCAGGTCAGATTAGAGGCACAAAGCCTCCCTGTTCCCCTAATCATCTTATCATTCCTAAGTTCAAACGGAATTTCTCTCTCCACCCCCGGGGGATTTATGTTTTCCCCCTCCCTGTCCTTGTCTCTGTGGGGCAGGGGACTGTGGGTGTTTCTAGAGCTGGCTTGAATGAGTGTTTCCAGGCGAATACTTTCCCATAAAGACACAATTAATGCAGGAAGGAATCAGAGGCCCAGGGAAGGAAAAGGCTAAGCCATTTTGCTTTTTTAACTGCTCAGAAAGTTCTGCTATGCTTCAAGGAATCGTTGTGCTATAACCACTCTCTTATTTAAAAAGCCCTGGGTATCAGGGTACGTTTAGATTATCCACATAACTGTACTTTTTAAACTATTACAAGAACTGCATGTGTTTAGCTGGCCTACTGTGGCCCAGTTGCTAATACCAAAGGGTAAGTTTTAGCTAAGCTGCACAGTTTAGAAACAAAACAGAAATAAACAAAACAAACGACTTCCCCCACAAAACAGAACAAAATCCTGAAAAACAAAACGAGGCAATCAGATTCCAGAAAAGCTAACAAGGACAAGTCAGATGACCAGCCTGTCATCAGTTATTAGGAAGACTGACATCTGCCCTGTTGCTGCTTAGAAGGCAGAGGAAACATTTTAGAGAATAAAGTATTGAATTGAATCAAGTCAGTGGCAAAACGGGCTGGGTGTGAGCCAGGTCCGGGAGTGGCAGGGAGCTGGGGCAGAGGGGCGGCCAGGTGATGGGTCAGGAGGGATCTCAGCCCCAGCAGCCGTCATGGCCCCAGCCTTCCTGGCAGAGGTGGGTGGGCTTCACTACTCCCTGCCCATCAAACAAGAACCTTGGGGGAGAGGGCAGGGATCTTTGTTTTTATGCTAATGATCAGATGTGATTCAAAGCAAAGCAAACCTTGTGACCATGGATTTGTGTAAAATTATTATTCCACTTTAAGCAGGATAATGCTTAAAGATCCATCCTAGCATCTCAGCCATTGGAGGGGAGTTGGGAATTGGGAAATGAAAAAACATCTTTGAAGTTAAAAAGTTAAAGGGGAAATACAAGAAATCCAATTTGTGCACAAGTCCACAGCAGAACCCCCATTGCATAAAACACAGCACATCAAAAATAACCAGGGGCGGACAATCACTTGGCAGCAGAGACCAGGAGTGTGGATATGGGAGTGGTTTGCTGCACGGGTTGCAATGAACATCACGCTTGTATCTTTAAACTGTGTCTCCCACTCTGAGCTTGTCCTAAAGGCCCACTCATGGCCTTACCTTTTCCACAGAGAGGTAAGCTGTGGCCCTCAGGAGGCATTTGCCGAGTGGCTCGAGGAGGCAGGTGGTTGGACACCTGAAGATTCCCATGTTGCTGTCTGTGTGTTAGTCATCCTCTGATTTAGGGGCTGGGAGAGCCACACCATCAGAATTTGAGAGGGCTCCTCATTAACCAGCAGTGTTTCCATCAGAGGTAGATTTTTTTCTTTCGCTTCCAGAATGTTCATTTATGACCCTTCCAGTGGACTCCACACATCAGTCCCTGAATGGGGCACAGTTCTCTCTTTCACTCTTTATTTCCTAATGAGCTGGAAGGGTCAACACTTGCCTTTAGATCTAAGAGGAGCCTCTCTATTTCCTTCCCCTCCGGGGTGCAGATTCAGAGGAAGTCACCCCAGTCCTGGTGCACCTGGGGTGGAGGTGACTGTCCATAAGGCTGCCCCTGCAGAACCTCTCAGCACCTTCCTCCTCCCACACTCAGCCCCTCCCCCACTTGATGGCCAGGTTGGGAAGGAGAAAAAGAAGGGAGCAGCACACAGGGAAATGATAGAATACCCTGGCAGCCCTGCCCTGGGCTGGGGTCGCTCTGAGCTTACATCAGGGCTTGAGTTCTTCCATCTTTTTGGCAACCTTGAGAGGTAGGTTCTGTTGTTAACGCTCCATGCCTTTCAGGTGCAGACCTAAGGCAGGAGAGGTGAGGTATTGGGCTTAGAGTGGCACCTCTGGGGCAGTTCTCGCCCTTAGTAGTTGCCAATTTCTGTTTGCTGAATGACTGAATGAGTGAACAAAGACATGAAGGAGACCCCTCCAGGCACTGTGGGTGGTGCCAGCTCTACCCTCAGCAAAGTCTCAGTGCAGCAGCCTGTGGGACAATGTACATGCATGAACTCGGGCCATGCTGCCACCCCAGATTTCTGCTCCAGTAACCGTGGCCACCTCTGGCAGGCAGCCTTCCCGGACTACTCAGCTTGGGAGCCGTGCCCCTCCACAGACAGAGCCGGCATCACCAGCCTTTTGTGCCCTCTAGGGTTTCAGGTTCTCCGAGCTCTGTTATGGACTCATTCCTAACAAGATAAAGTGCTTTCAATTGGCTATTATTAAAAACAAAACTTCTGAGGCGCTGGGCCTCACATGGAGAAGCAGTGGCTTTGGGGACCAGCTGCTTGGATCTGCGGCAGGTGCTTGTGCCTCCCCTTCGCCCCTCACGCGCCCCCTGGTGGCTAAGCATGGAGGTGCCCCGTGTGTTCCGACTTCTTAGGTTTTTCACCTGCTGCTCCTCACGCAGAGAGTCTGGGTCCCTGGCCTACTCTCTGGACACCAAAGGGGTCCACTCCTTCTTGGCTCCCACAGACTGCAGCCAGGCAGGAAAGCCAGCATGTTATTACCCCAAATACCAATTTTTCGGAAGAGGCTAGGAGTCCAAGTTCTCTCTGATTTTAAAGAATTGTCAGTCCAGCCTCTCCTCCTTGCCCCTTCCCCCTTGTCTTTCCTTAAAACTTACTAAATGCAGAATGTAAATGCCTGAACACAATTAGTAAGAAAATGCCATGAAGCTATGTTAACCAGTTCGATGAAAATATTTCAAATTGTATATAAAACCAGCCCATTGTACCCCATGATTGCATTAATGTACACAGCTATGATTTAATTAAAAAAAAAAAATGTGGGCAGTGCAATCAACATATCTGAGGGCCGGTTCAGCCCCTGTGGCCCAAGTTTGACAGCCACCCCGCAGAGGAGGCTGTGAGTCTGCACCCCGAGCAGCCTTGGCCAGAGCTGCGGCTCCTCCTCTTCCCTGCAGTCCGTGCTGCTGGAAAGACAGCCACGTTCACAGCCTCCAGCAGGGCTGCCGCGAAGCCTGTCCAGTCCCAGGGAGGAGGCTGGGGCTGGTGTCCTCTCCACAGCTGACACTACTTCTTCCCTCCTCTTCCCCAGTTTTTGTTGAGTGTTGTTTGTTTCGGTTGCCCTAGTTTTGATGCAATAACTAGGAGTATCTTGTTTCCACTTCTGAACAGAGTGTTGGTTTCACACGTAGCTGGAGGAAAACAGTGGCAGCTGCCTAAACACATACCAGATACTGAATTCACAGGAGGTAGTGCAAAAAAATAGTCTGCTCAGGCAGCCAGAAAAAACGTGACATGTTGTGTTTTGTCAGACTCTGTGGCCACCTTCACACACCACTGCAAGGATCTCGGGGGAAACAAAGACTGGGAGACCTTAGTGGGACATGGAAATTAACCGAGGGCACCGAGGGTCTTGGCAGCCTGAGATCTGCAGGGAGCTGGCAGGCTCACTTTGCTCATTCATTCATTCATCACATACGCGTTGAGCACGTGCATGTTCTAGATGCTGACCTGGTCACTGGGGCCAGTGGGGGGATGGGCAGCAAGCTTTATTGCAGTCATGAGCCTGGAGGGCTTCATGAACAAGGGCGGCACAGAGCTATAAATGAATCCCTATAAATGGGTCTTCAAATGATCTCTCGGAGCCTTTGAATAAGCCCTGAATAGTGTTCCTCTAAAGCAAAACATGCCATAATTATTACAAATATGCAGGTTTTCTGGGAGATTTTTTTGCATAGATGACATTATTCTGCCTAAATTTTCACCCAGTGATATGTCTTGTATACTTTCTATACATGTAGTCCTCCTTTCCACCTGCTGTCTAATAATAATTAAAAATTAATACAGTGGAACCTCTATAGCTGATCACTGCCCTACACAGATCACCTCCTTAAGGTGACCTGATTTTCACAGAGCAGACATTCACCACATGTGCATATCAGTACAGTAACAGGACAGCAGGCCTAGTTCCCTATGGTGACCAGCTCCACGGGTTGACCAGTTTGTTGCAGTTCCTTGGGTGGTCAAGTTGCAGAAGTCTCTCTTGATCATGTTTTTGAGTTTTGTTTTTTTTTTTAACCACGTGCCAGGCCCAACTCTGAGCACTTCACTAAGATGCTTAATCTTCAGAATGGCTCCAGAAGGCATGTGCTGTTAGTAAGTTCATTGTACAGATGGGAATACTGTACAGACAGGAAGTGGCAAGGCCATGCTGGGCTCAGGTGCTTTGCTGTGGACAGAAACTTACACTTTTTCCAGTTTGGAACAGTGCTGCCCTGGATACCTTATATGTGTCTATCTGTGCCCATGAGCTAGAGTGACCCCAAGGTCACCACTGGCCAGGGAGCATCTTAGGTCAGTGAATGAAACATCACTGGCTCCCAGGGTGGGGTTGCAAGGGCTTGCTCTGAGCTGCTCGGCCACACCTTCCTTCCAGGCTCGCCTGCCCCAGGGGAGGAACCTTCTAGAGGCTGGGCCCAGGGTACATCTCTACCCCTCATCCACAGTGGAGAGTGATCCAAGTCTTCTCCTGGGTCCCCATGGCCACCAGGTTTGCAGCCTTTCCTTCTGGGCTAGAGCTTGGATCCCACGGGGGAGAAAGAGAGTTCTAGATAGCGTTCATAGTTCACTTTCTCATTCAGTCTCCCTTGCATGTGCCTTTTTTTGGTTTGTAAGTTTCCAAAGGGAGGTGCGTTTTTCTCGAACAACTGCAAACTTCAGTGTCCTTGAATCCCCCACTGCAGCAGAATAGTTGGGGCTGTGGGTGGGGCTTGGGGGTCCATATTCTATAACCAGCAATAAAATGGAATGAAAGTGGACACCCTTTCATCCTCACGGTGGTCCATAATTTGAAAGCAGTGTGGTAACATATTGCTGCCTGGGAGGTAGACTGTCCCCACTGCCTCCCCAGGAGCAGCACCTCCTCCAAGACACATGTCCTGATGTGCTTCCTTGGCACTGCTTTCCTGCCTCACAATTCCACAGCCCAGGACTTGTAGCTTCTACTCATAGGACCACTTTCTATTTCTAAATAATTATTAGGGTGCCCGTCTTGTCTCACATGCACATGGCTGCTTGTTCTCTGCCCTGGCTGGCCTCCTGGCCTCTGCTTAGAGTCCAGGGAGGATGACAAACATAGTGTATAGTCCTTGTGGAAGCAAGAAAGCACAGGGCAAAGAAAAACCTCTTAGTTAAAGTTATTGAGGGAAGACTCTTCCTGATACTGTCTCCCAGTTGATGCTTTGCCCAAAATTAATGTTGAGTCTGAGATTGATGTCTTGCCCCTGCTATATTACATAAGAACAGTCGTAAGCTCAGTGGGCTCATCCATCAAAAGCAGGATGTGGAGTGTCAGCTAAGTCAAAGTGACAGGAAGGCATCTCCGGTGGGCTCTAAGCATGAAGGGAAAACGTCCAGCAGCATCTGGCTTCAGGCATGGCTGGATCCAGGGGCTACTTCATCTCTTGACCATTTTTTTTTTTCTCAATGTTCACTTTATATACTTTCAAGATGCGGTTCAGCATCTTGAGAATGATGCAGGCATTACATGGTCATAGGACTGTAGGGTTACCCTTCACGTTTACCAAACATGGATGCTCTATCAATATAGGAAAAACATCACTGGAAATGAGATGCACATTTACAAGAAAGTCTGTACCCTGAGGCAGAATAGCACAGAAGTGAGCACAAGAGCCCTGAGTTCAAATTCTGATTTCACTCATCCTGGCTGGGTGACTTTGGGTAAATGACCTAATCCCTCTGGGTTTCAATCTCCTTAATGTGTAAAATGAGAGGATCAAAGTACCTGATATCTGACGTGCAGCGCTGGACCTGCAGGTTGGCGGTGGTGGGTTCTCATCCTCCTCCCACCTCGATGATCCACATTTCATGAGGCTAAGATTCCACCTTCAATTGCAGGGATATTTTTTTTCCTCTTGACTTTTTCAGAATTCTTCCCTATAATTCTCATTCCTTCTTGGAAGGCTCAGTCTAAATGTCCTTTTCACAAGTTAAAGGCTTTATAATGAAAGAGAAAATTGCTTTCATCTTCTGATGTATTCTTTCCTTTTCTTTTTTCGTTTACTCAACCATCAGGAAGGCATTTTCTACTTTGTACCCTCAGACTTCTCATTAATATAATCATCCTAAATACTAGTACAACCAAACAAAACTACAGATGCTAACTAGCAAGCAGATGAGATTCATATGTGGGGAGAAAATGTGGATAACTCAATGGTATATAAACGTTGGGGTTTTGTTAATTATCTATAATTAGTGGGAAAGAAAATACGTTCACTATATTAAAAATAAGTTCTTTATTTTTGAGGAGAAAAGAGCATCGTAAAGAACAGGAATGCTGTTCCTTTTTATTTACATGAATTGAGATAATTTGGACTCACTGGATTAATGTAAGGTTTCATGATAAATAATACCACCATCTGCGATAAATGGGCGCCTTTCTGTTTGAATGGATACAGCTCAACATTCTTAAACCATATGCTCTATGAACAGCAAATGCAGTTATTTAAATTCTCGTGTAAACGCTTACATTATACGCCTCTAAATCCCTCCTGATTTTTTTTTTTTGCTTCATTTCCAAACTGTTTTGGAAGCAGAGTAGAAAAGCATGCTTACCCTTTGAATAAAAGGTAAACCTGGAAAATAATTCTGATCGTAAAGCTCACTAAAGAAAATGCTGAGAAAGTTCTCATCTCCATGAAACACAACTCAGAAAGGCTTCTTCCTATCCTAGGGTCGCAAACTCATGCAGGAGCCAGAAGGCCAAACCCAGCCCACCAACTGATACTTGTGTTGCCTGAAAACTAAGAATGATTTCGCATTTTTAAATAATTTGGGAGGAAAAGGAAAAAAATTAAAAATAGAGTAATGTTTCAGACGCATGAAAATTATCTGAAATTCAAATTTCAGTGTTAATAAGTTTTAATGTAACAAAGACACAAATATTTGTCTACATCTGCGTCTGGTTGTTTTCATGCAATGGAGACCATCCTGCCTGTGAGTCCTAAAATATTTACTGCCTGGGCCTTTATGGAAAAAAAAAAAGACACTGCCCTCCTCTTAATATGACTTGTGAAGCCCAATAACTTCACTTTGGGTAAGAAGAAGGTGTTACCATTTTAGAAGCTTTTAGCGGAACGTAAGAGAAAACCCTTACGTGGGATGGAGGTCTGTGGGTTCACAGCATGGAAGGGCATCAGCCTGGGAAGATCAGGCTCGTTCATCCACATTCCCCCACTGCCGTCAAGACCCAGAGTCCTGAATTTTTCACTATGCCCACCCCTTGGTCAACTTCTCCTCTGGGAACATCTCTCATAGTTTCAAGATAGACGGTGGTTTTATTGCAGTGACTGGCCCCCCATGGGCCCCTGGGGAGAAAGATGCTTCTCTTAAGAGTAAGGGAACTTCCTTCCCAGAAGTCCTAATAAACTTCTCCTTCTGACTCTTCGGCCCAGGCTGGCCAAGGTCAGGGCTTCCTGAGCTCAACAAGTTCATCTTTGGGACCAGATGATTCTGTGTTGTGGGGGTACCCTGTGCATTGTAAGATGAGGGGCTGCATCCCTGACCGCTACCCACATGATGCCAGCAGAATCCCCCCCCCAGCCCCATTCTTGATGATCAAAATATCTCCAGATATTTGCAGATGTCCCCTGGATAGCAAAGTTGCCTCTATTTAAGAACTGCTGGCTTTGGCCTGTGCATGATCAGTTATGGAAAACAGGTTTGCAATTACCCTGTTTGATTTAGACCAGATATTGGCAAACTACAAACCGTGGGTCAACTCCAGCCCGTCACCTGTTTGTGTGTGGCCTTTAAGCTAAGAATGATATTTTCATCTTTAAATGGTTATATACATATTCTATAAAGTTGATTTTTGTCTCTTGGCCTGCAAAAGCCCATGGCCCTTTAAGAAACAGCTTGGGGAGGCTGTGTGGCAGGAGGATCTCTTAAGCCCAGGACTTTGAGGCTACAGTGGTCCATGTTTTGCCCTTGCACTCCAGCCTGGGTGACAGACTGAGTATAAAAAGAAGAAAAATTTGCCTACTCCTAGATTTGGCCAATCCACAACCCTCACCCTTAAAAACCATAAAATGAAATTCCATAATCTTTTAACCTACACACACACATATTTAAAAAATCAATATAATGCTTTGTCATATGGAAGAAAAATAAGACCAAAGTAATCCATAGCAAAATAATATTTTAACAAATACACTCCAAAGCTGAATGAAGTGGCAATGCTTCCGTCTGTAGTTAGTGACAGTGGACATGTCAGCCACAAATGCAGGACTGTGGATGTAATTTTCTTTTCTTTTCTTTTTTTTTTTTTTTTTGAGACAGAGTCTCACTATGTCGCCCTTGGTAGAGTGCTGTGTCATCACAGCTCAAAGCAACCTCCTCCTCATGGGCTTAAGTGATTCTCTTGCCTCGGTCTCCCAAGTAGCTGGGACTACAGGCACCCGCCACAACGCCCAGCTAGTGGATGTAATTTTCCAAAAGGATAAAAAGGCTAGTTAAGTTCTATCAACCAAAACGATAGACACCTTTTTAGGTAAGTTTCATCAGAACACAATCTTCACCCCAGTTAGTTGCAATCCTCGAAAATACACAATATAAATCGTTGTCCTTCCCTGGATTTATCTGTGGGTGTTTAAGATCAGGTCTTGGCTTGGGTCATTATAAATACATTGTTTACCTTTGTAAATGTCCGGGGGTACAAAGTCAAGAAGAACCTGGGAATTCTTTGTCATATAGGACTGTCTTCTGCCTTGCAGAAAATCTAACAGAACTGAGTCCTGCTCTCTAAATGCCAGTGGTATTCCTTTCTCCAGTCATTTGATAACCAGAATGCCCCCACCCTAGATGCCATCTGCAGGAGGCTGAGTAATGTCCACCTCCCCAAAGATGTCTACGGCCCAATCGCCAAAACCTACAAATACGTAGCCTCGCGTGGCTAACGGAGCTTTGCAGATGAGAATAATAAGGTGGGAGCTGGAAAGGAGGAATGTATCGGGGAGCATTCAGCTTTATAGTGGTGAAGCAGGAAGTCAGTGGGTTGGGGGAGAGAAGCTCCCGGGCTACTCGCTTTGCAGAGGGAAAAGAGACTCCAAGCCAGGGATGCAGGTAGCCTCCAGAACGTGGCAAAAGGAAGGAAATAGATTATTTCCTGAAGGCCCCAGAAGGAATGCAGCCCACTGACACTCTAATGCTAGACTTCTGACCTCCCAAACTATAAAAGAATACTTTTTTGTTGTTTTTTACTGGTAAACTTGTGGCCAATGGTTCCAGCAGTAATAGGAAAGGGATACATTATCTCTCAGAGGGGTACCTTTCATGGGGAGGACCCCTGGCACCAGCCAATAGAACCTACTTGGGGACCTGTGGAGGTCCACACAGTGCTGTGAGTCTGGCAGGGGAGGTCAGGGTGGACACGGAGAGTGGGCACCATGTCCATGGCACAGGCCATTTGCCAGTATCCACTTCAGGAAGTCCTAACAGAGAGGAGTTAAAACATCCCATTTTAGATTTATAACTTAGCCTGGTAAATATTTCCCCTGTGCCTACTTGAGGCACCACTCTCCCACTGATCAAGTCTAAGATTCTGGATGTTTGGGGGGTATTTGTCTTTAAAAGGCACAGCTCCTTTGCTCTCCCTCCAGGCCTAATTGAGTAGCACCTGGGAATGATTATAGAGCTCCCCCAAAGAAAAGGGGGAAAATATCCCCCCAGGGGCTCAGAGGAGAATGTAAGTACCTGCTCTTTTAAAGGAGAGTTTTTACTATTATGAAATTGCAAACCGTACTATGTAATTTCAGCAAAGGATTTTCAGGGTTTGTTCAGAAGAGGCATTGAAATCAAATAATCCATTTATCAAGGTGCCTTTTGTTTCAAGAAAAAAGAAACAATGAGCCATATTTAGCATAGAGAGACATTCTGTGTCTAGGGAATGTTTATAAATCACAAATGGAGAGAGGAAAAAAAATATGCAGGCAGGCTTGGGTTTCAAGTAAGCTGCAGTCACTTGGAAGGAAAACCCAATCTGGGATCTCCTTGCAGCTCAGGGAAAGGCCAGTTCTGGGCTACAGGTGTCTGGCACCAGGTGAGTAACCCCGAGCTGTCTGGTGCAGAGCGTGCCACTCAAGTCTTGAAAAGAATCTGCCTCCCTTGATTTCAGACTTACTTTTTTTTCTCATATGGACAGCACCCAATTTTTTTTCACATATGGATATCAACATTTTTCCCACTTTTCTGTAGTCTTAAAATCTTTTTAGTATAACTTATCAGCGTATTTGAAATAACGTTAATAATAATACAGCAACAACCACATCTCCCAACGGTTAAGCCTCTTGGGTTTTTTGCACCTAAATGAGGTGGTTTTACATGATTTCTAGTACAGAGATGAGGGCCCTGAGGCTCAACAGTTTAAGGTATTTGAAAAAAAAAATCCTTATCTAGGAAGTTGTGAGATAGGATTCATTGTTAGGATGCATTTTGACTGTCTATGGGAATGCGAGCCATTTCTCCTTTCTGGGCTGGAGAGGCTTCAGTTAAAGCCCTTCCTCTGTTTCTTCCTACTTGGGTAACATCTGACCAACTTTCTATCTGGATCAAGTTAGATCAGGGCTTCTCCACTTCAGCAGGGCTGACGTTTTAGGCTGGGTGAGTCTTTGTGGTGGGGCGCTGTCCTGGGCATGAGAAGATGTTTAGAAACTTGTTCCTAACATCTGCTAGATGCCAGGAGTCGTCCCCTCCCAGCTGAGACAACCAAAAATGTCTGCACACCTCACCAGTGTCTCCTTCATTGAGAACCAGTGGCTTTGGTGCTATGTTTGAAAGTCCCTCGCATTCTCCCAAACAATTCCACTTGTGAATTCAGATTGTTGCGGGGGATTTTATTTTCATTCTATCCAATTGGAGAGGAAATCAGAACCTAGTATTTTTACCACTCCCTGCCCCACTGAGAGAAAAAATCTGGCCCCATCTCACCTGCCTGGACCAATACTGCACTCTTCACATGCCCAGGTCCTGGGATTTCCTTCTGCCAGCCCTGTGCCTCTGCTGACCCCATCCTGGAATCCTCACCCTATTCTTTTGGTCCCACCACCCTTCATGTCCCAGCCCAGAGAACATCGACCCTAAAGAATGCATCCCTGATGAATCAGGACATTGGGAAGTGAGCATCGCAGTGGAGGCCAGGCGTCACATCAGCCGAAACCCTCAGCATTTCCCTGTCTGGGCATGAAATGACATGGCCATCTCCTGTGTCCACTATCTCACAATCTCAAAAACTCAATTTCCAGCAGTGGTTTTGTGTGGGAGCTCTCCGATGAACATCTGATGGAGGATACAATATCCCCAATGCTGACAGGCAGGCACAGATAAAGAAAATGGATAAACAGGAAGGGAGACTGCAAATGAACAGGCTGTTGCTCGGGAGGCCGGACAGACAGATGCAGCTGTCACCTGCCCCCTCGTGCCTCTCTCCCCTGGTTAGAAAACCAGCCCTGGACTCTTCCAGGGGTACTGTTTCAGATCAATAAAAATGACTCAATTATCCTGACTTTCTGGGAGATGTTAGTGTGAGCAGATGAACCCAAGTAAGAGCAAGGGGGAAAGGATATTTTTCACAGCTCACAAAGTTGCAGCATCCCTGGGACTGTTTCCTTGCAATCAGGAGATAACATTTCTGGAAAGAGCACATACAGGTGGTGATCACGTCTGGTTCCTTAATCTGCTAGATGTGGGCTGAGGTGAGCAAGTGAGATGAGTTTAGGTGACGTACGCAGTGCTGTGGTGTGAAGGTGGGCGGTGGGCCCTGCACAGCTCCACAGCGCTGGCTCATGAACATCTCTGCACATGGTTGCTGGAGGTCCCTAGACACAGCGTGAAATCACCCGATTCTCACAAATGAGCAAGCCATTCCCTTTTCACTCCTGATTGAATTACTTTATCTAGGAGAACAATCTCATTTTGCTGTCACTAGATCTTTAGCACCCAACGCTTGCTAATCTCCCCACTGAACAAAGAAATGGCAAATCTAAGGCTAAGAGCTATAGGCAGGTGCAATTGGAAGATGAGATCTTGGCGTTTCGTTTATAGTAGGGTTATTAATATGAGGATATGAGGGCATTATTAATTTCCATTCTAATCAATAACGTTATCAATGATTAATAAACTGCATGATGAAGAATGAGTACATAAATACCCAGCCCATGTTGTGAAAGTAACAGATGTCTGAAGCTTAGGAAATGCACTGTCGATTGAAAGCTTTGAATGTAGAGAGCTGGGCCGGGCAGTGATGGGCACATACACTCTTAGGAAGTTCTTGCTCAATTCTCAGCAGCATCACAGATGATTCCTAGTGCATTGTTGCATTGGTGAATGGAAATGATGTTTTCTGTCTGCTGCAATCACTGTTGTGATTCATTTACTTCCAGGAGACAGTAAACACTAAAAGTAGGCAACTGTGGGACAAAGGAGGCCCCTACCTGAAGAAGTTTCCTTAACACAGTTGATGTGCTGAGCTGGTTGCAGAGAATTGCCATCCTCTGGTAGTGCATGTAGGAATGTCCATACCACTGACTCCAATTTCTCCTACCTCGTGTGAGAAGTTCCGCTTCCAGATTGATGGTGTCTACACTCGACTTCATTGCATACTTTACCTTTTTGCTTAATGTTTGGGTGATTGGTCAAAGTTCATACATTCCTCAAGTATCAGTGAGTGAATACTCTGTCACATAGGATGCAAGACAGGAGAACCCTGGCAAATAGAACTATCCTTCATGATCTCTGCCCATGTGAAGCTTCCAGTCTGTTAGGGAAAATGGTCATGAACCAAATATGCACACACAAATAAGTATAAAATTACCGCTATGGGAGAAGGTGTGCAAGAAAGAGAGGGATGCCAGACCTTGTTAGAAGTCAGGAAGTCTCCCAGAAGAGCTGAGGGTGGAGCTGAGAACTGAATGGGAATTAATGGGACAAAAAGAATGGCATGAGCCCCAGACAGATGAAGAAACAGAAGCATTTAAATTTCAATAATCGTTTAATAATAAGGAACAAATAGATGCTAAGACATGGCCCTATTACCACCCTCATCAGGAGTCAGGCACTTGCTGAGTACAGAAGAACCTCTGTAAGTTGACCACTTAACAGATTGTAACTCACCAGTCAGCATATAGAGGTGGTCAACATGGTCAACATAAGGAACTAGGCCTGATGTACTGATGCATATGTGTGGTGAATGTCCAGTTTAAGAGGGAGGTGGTCAGCTGTGGAGGTGCTACTGTGTTTTATAGGCATTATCTCACCAAACCCTCACACGCCTGGGAGGCAGGAACTAGAGAGAAGCTGTGGGCCAGGGAACAAGAGCCCTGGGACCAGGCGGTGGACATGACCTTCAGCTGCATCACTTGCAACCAGGAGGCTTGGGTAAAATTACTCACTTTCTCTGTTCCTTAGAGCCCTCACCCATAAAAAGTGATCATCATCATACTTACCTTATAGGATTATTTGGAAAAACTAATTGAGATTCCAGATATGATCACTTCAAAGCTTACCTAGAACATAGCCAACACTCGGCCATTCTTGGCTACTTCATCAGGGGCTGCTTCATGGCAAACCCTCAAATGTAGAGGCTGAGACCACTTACAAGGTCTCTTGAGTCTAGGGGTTACTGATCTTGGCTGGGGGGCTCTCACGTTGGGGGGCTGGCTGTGGGCTGCCTGATGTAGGATGGCCTCTGCTGGAACAGCTCTGCTCACTTCCCTCAGGCCTCTCTTCCTCCAGCCTGGGCTTGTTCTTTTTTGCTTCTGTCAGGAGCCCCAAAGAGAAAGTAGAAGTGTGCAAAGCCTCTTTGCACTCTGCCCCTTCTTCTGGATTCGGTGGCCCAGTGTAATCACAGGCAGTCTCCCCCCATAGATTTGGGGGGTGGAGGGCAACCAATGAAGGGCCAGTCCAGAGTTGCAGGCAAAGGGTATAGGTATAGGAGGGACATGAGACTGTTTGGTAATTGCACCCCCACAGTCACTATTACTACCCACTCTGTTTATCTATCTATCTACCTATCATCCACCTATCTGGGCAGAAAACTGAAGCTCCCAGAAGATAAGGACTCACCCAAGAGCACGTGACTAGTGAGGCCATCAACCCTAGTTCTGTCTGTGACCAAACCTCATGCCCGCAGCTGCTGGGACCTCCCTTCTTCACAGTGTCCATCCCTTCCTAGCTCAGGTGAACTCTCTCACAGACTGGAAGAATGAAGAATGAGGCTGGACAAGAAGGGACGAGCGGGGCACAGTTTTTCTCCATGTGAAGGAGAAAGAGTTACCTGCTCGAGGGATGAGGAACCCCAAGAGGGGAGATGACCCTACATGCCTGCCCCATCTTTATTTTACAGAAAATAAACTCAGTGTTTGCTTAAAAGCAAAAAGTTTCTTTTTTAGACTTTTTCATTTTAAAAAATGTGGAAGAAGGAAACTTTTCAAGTATGAATAGTAAAGAATGATGAGAAAGCTTACGACAGATGCCCCCCATTGTAGAGTACAGCCGGGGCACGTGGGCCTCAGGGTCCAGTGGGTAGCCCCTTCAGAGCGTCCTGGGCTCCACCAATGACTCTCTAAATCTCTGCACTTTGAGGTTTAAGAGCTTTTTTGGACAGGAATGAATAGCTCAAAACAAAAGCATCTGATGTGGCAATTGGTCTATTGGTTTTTACAAAATATTACAAGTTGCTTAAACAGTCAATTATTTCAAGGACAGAGAGCCGGAACTTTTTTTGAACTGTTGTACCTTGCCAGGGCCTTCTGTGCATGTTTCAACCTGGTTCTGAAATCAGAGGGTTTAAGTGGAAGCAAGAGAGGCGAGTGTGCCCTTCTTACCAGTGACCTCAGAGCAAGGCCTCTGGGCTGAGGACAGGAAGGAATGTGATTTCTTTGAAAAGCCATCTTGACAACCCAAGTCTGCCTGGCTGTGGCACCAAAGGCAGCTTTGATCTCCAGGCCAACGACCCTGCTGGGAAGAGGATTAAGGAGCTCCGGAGGAGGTCAGAGCCAGCCGCCCCCACACTGATGGAGAGGCCAGGACGGCCGGGAAGGTTGGAAGGAAGGGTGGAGAGAGAGGAAGTCTGCCCTTCACTCTCAGTACATGAATTGAGGCTTGTTTGTGTTTTCTGGGGATTTTGAGAAAAAAAAACAGAACACACACTTGGGCTTTCTTGGGTTTGCTATGTTAGCATTAGGGACATGCAAAATGGTGCTCAAATAATCTACATGTGGCCTTCGGGCCACAGGTTGGACACCCTGCAAAATGACCTACGGTTTTCTTTTTCCTCTCAATAGTATCTTCTGGAATTCACTTCATCTTGGTTCACGCAGATTTTGTTTTCCAGTTCATGGTACTCCACTGAGTGGAGGTACTGTGGTTTACGGAACCATTTTCCTATGTAGGTTGTATCAAATAATTTGCCTTTGAAACTAGTGCTGCCCTGAATGATCTTGTGCATATGTGTTTTTGAATTGCCAGAGGTGTATCTTCAGGGAATATTTTTATTTATTTATTTTTTATTGAATCATAGCTGTGTACATTCATTCAATTATGGAGTACAGTGTGTGGGCTTCATATACAATCTGAAATATTTTCATCCACCTATTTGACATAACCTTCATGGGATTTTCTCGTTTATTGTGTGAAAACATTTGTGTTCTGCAATTAGTAGGTTTCACCTGACCCTTCCAAGATGCACCTCAGGTGTGATCCCACACTTTACCTTTTCTCTACCCACCCTTCCCCTCCCCTTCCCTCCCTCTCCCCTTTCCCTATATTCTTGTGCTATAATTGGGTTGTAGCCTTCACATGAAAGCTATAAATTTCCTTCATAGTAGGGCTCAGTACATTGTATACTTTTTCTTCCATTCTCGGGATACTTTGCTAAGAATGGACGGAGCTGGAAAATATTCTTAGCAACCATGTTTTCAATTAGAATAATTTTTAAATGTTGGAGATGTGATTGTAAAGAACATTGAAAAGATAGGGGAAAACTATTCTGTAAATGTTTTTAAACATATTTTTCAGATATTTTTACCAAATTTAAATAAAAATTTCCAGCCAAATAAGCCCTATTTAATCATCTGAGGAAAAGAAAAGAGAAAGAAAAAAATAAAAAAGAAATAGGTATCATGGCACCCCGAAACATACCATCTTCTGTGTCAACTCTGTGGCCAAGAACTGGTTACTTATTCTGACCAATTCCACAGGACCAGGGGCACTTTGGAAATAGTGGGAGTGACATTGGGCAATCATTGCACTGAGAAAGAGCTTTGCAATCATTTGCTGATTGTGACAGGGACTTTGTCCAAAAGTGAGCTTATTTTACTTTTCATCAGAGATGGATTGGCAAGAACCAGCAGCCCCATGAATAGATCATTAATTTTAATTGAATGAGTTGAATGTCCAGTCTAGACACCATTTTTCAAACCCAATTAACAAGGTACTCAAGGTATTGGCAAAAGTCACTGCACAGCTTCTAGCTATATTTTTAAGAATTTCAAAGATGGGGCAGATGCTTGGAAATTATAAAGGAGTCAATGCAGTAAATTTGTTGAAAGCAGATGATACTGTGTGCTCTACAAAGTTCAACTTATTTACGTACTTGTGCGCAAGAAGTTCGAATAAAAGGGTCAGTTTTGTAACACCTCGATGAGCACAGGGCACTAGAGAAAAAACAACGCCACTTCAAAGAGAGGTTGTGTCAGAGCCATTGTCGCTCTCGCCAAAATTAGCATCATGTGGTGAGAGCGTCCTTCACCTTTTCGAGTATTATCTAACTTGTCGAAAATAGTCGTATTTTATTCTTTCTTCAGCAAAATTCTAATATTTTGTCATCTAAAGTGACCCATTACCACCAGGTAATCACCATGCTCTAGTCTAGACTAACTTCTGGTGAAAGACTCATGTTTTGCAGAGTAGCATGTATCTTAAAAATGTGCAGCAGGATTCAGGCTGGCATTACATGTTACGCCGTCTAAAGTATCTACGTTCTCGTGGATTTCGTTATTTAATTTGAACTACACAATACTCCTGTGTACACAGCAGTGTTGCTTTTGCTCAGTCTAGAGAAGTGGTTACCCAGGTGGAGCTGAGATGAAGCTAGCACAAGACCGTGGCTGAGTTCAGAAAGCTTTTGGAGCAGTCGTAGGGAGCAAGGTCTTTGTGAAGTTCAGGCAGAGAGAGTGGTGCCTGGGGAGCCAGCACAGGACTAGTGCACAGACGCCCCGAACCCCTGCATCAAGGCCAACAAGCAAGCCGCAGCTGTGAGTGGGAGAATGACTCTGCTGGGGACACGGGCAGCTGGCCAGGGGCTTGTGTAGAATAAGTCGGAGTGAACACAACAAGGTGTGTGTGACAAAGGCTGCGGTAACTGTGTAAAGGATGTAAAAGAACCTTTCCGTGTCAGTCTGGTTACAAGCTTTAGGGGATGGAGATAAAGAGGGGTGAGACCCACAGAAGGCAGAAAGAGAAGGAGGCCAAAACATGAAAATGTTAAATCTTAACTTACTGAATTACATATCTAATATAGTATATTATTCTAATAATATACACCTGGTATAGCATAATATATAATAATGTACTTGTCATATGTATTACGTACATGTATATTTTCACATGTGGGACTCTGAGAAATCTGTATATTTTAAAGAGAGAGAGGCAGAGAACTTGCCGTGTACATGGTGCTCGGTGAGGTGTTGATCATTTTTTCCTTATGAACAGGAGGGCACGTACGATTAGGTGACGCTGTTTGCACATGTAAAGGAAGTTGAAGTTGAGTCCTTCACACAGTAACTTCTGTTTGCTTTAAAATAAGAAACCTATGTTTCTAATGTACATGTCTGAGAGTGAATTTAATTATAACATGGCTGAAAATCCACACAAGCCAATGTATCGATGTCACTTCTCCCCTTGGAGACTGGTCAGAATAGGGGACATGGTGCCCGTTGACAGAGGTGTGTTTAGGATGCAGGGAGGGACCCAGCCTGCCTGGGGAGGGCTCTGAGCAGGGACCAGAGTCCTTTCTGATTTTCTGCCTGTCAGCTCATTTTATTTAATCGACTCCTTCATCAGTCTTGCTTTTTTTCCCCCCTGCCATATGGAAGACAAAAGCAAATGTTCACTCCCTTGCCAAACTTGCAGATGCAGACAGACCAAGTACACTAAGAAAATAGTCTTTTCAGCTGAGTTTTGATGAGTCAACTCTGCACATGGTTGGGTTCAGTGCATAAAACAGCTGCCTGTGGCCTCTGCTATACTGCAGAGGAAAAGAATTGAATACAAACCTTAAACTGTCAAGTTTTTAGAAAATTATGATGTTTTTATATAGCTCTCACAGGTGGTCCAAGTTTGCTCAAACGTCTGATATGTCTGGATTGTCAAATCACCTACAAGAATGAAGGTGTCAAAGGCTACATAAAATCTTGTGGTAACTGGGTGGCATTGCCAAGCATTTACCAGGGAGACAGTCACAAAGTGGCAGAATAATTAAATGGCAGAATATGACCTCTCTCGCTACCTAGAACCATTACTTTTCTTTTCTTTAAGAAAATATTTTTTTTTTCCCTGAATAGGCACCTACTCTCTGGGGTTTGGGAAAGAATGGGGCTGCAAGACCAGAAGGCTGCGGTTCCTCCACGCCAGTCACTGCCCTGGGATTCTGGGTCCCTCCTGCCTTCACTTAGGCTTTGCACTTTCCAGTCCTGAGCTCATCGTAGTTTGGAGAGGGACCAGCTCTGGTGTGAACCTTGTTTTGCTTCCCGCCCAGCTCTCTGCACTGCACTTTTTAGAGAACATTCATTTGCACACTTTCCCTCTGCCAAAAGTAGCCTCACTTTAGTCTTCCACTAATGTCTCTCTCCCGTCTCCCTTCTCGTCACTGTGAGATGACACATATTTTACACCTTCACTGTCGCTATTTGCAGCATTTCAGGTGGTGCTGGAGTATCCCAGAGACCAAAGTCAGGTTTAAGGAGTCACTAGAGGACTCACAGAGCTGGAATTCTTTGTACTCATTGCTGAGTACAATACTGAGTTGGGTTTTTTTTTCTTATTTGTCATCTCCATAATGTGTCCCCCTTTATGACTCACTTACCATCACTATTTGTTTTTCTTTTTCATTAGTTAGACTTTTACTGGGGGTTAGTCATCTAGGTTTCCTCTGCTCACGTTTCCACCATCAATCACATTGTTTGCACAAACAACCTGAGCCCAGTAAAGCAAACTTAGCAGTTACGAACAAAGAAAGCAGTGTGCATGATGATGGCCACATTCCCAGATGCCGACCCTGCCAGAGAAACTTTGTAAATGTTAGTTCTACTAGGTTAACTATTTTCTGCACAGCTGATAAAATAAACATAAAGACAACATTTTTTAACAAAATTAAAATGACTTTGAACTAGACAGCCACTCAAAAAGGAGGTTTATGCTGCTGTAAACTCATGGTAAACTTCATGATGTAGCTAATAAGCACTAGTAGACATCAGAGAAGTGGGGAATTATCTTGACCTGCAGCATCAGGGTTAAATGTGAGGTTTTAAAGTAGATTTTTTGATGCACTGGTGAAGAGTAAGAGAATTCAAGGAAGTATAAAACAGCTTAGACTAATATGTGATATTCTTCATGAGTGTTCATTATCATTGCAGACATATGGAATCACATCGGGAAGCATACGGATGTAAGAATTTATATGTGCAATACAGAACAATGCCGATCAATAAATTTTGGCATTCTGTTGTAAGTAAAGTGGGGGATGAAAACCTTTTCTTTTCAGGCAAGCAATGTAACAGAATTGATGTTGTAGAGAAATTTATCTGGCTTGGATCCTATGATAATTCTTTTTTTTTTTTAAATTAAATCATACCTGTGTACATTAATGCAATCATGGGGTACAATGTCCTGGCTTCATATACAATCTGAAATATTTTCATCAAACTGTCTCACATAACCTTCATGGGACTTTCTTGTTTATTATATGAAAACTTTTATATTCTGCATTTAGTAAGTTTCACCTGTACCCTTCTAAAATGCACCATAGGTATGGTCCCACCATTTACCCTCTCTCCACCCATCCTCCCCTTCCCCGCACCTCCCTTGCCCCTTTCCCCATATTCTTGTGCTATAGTTGGGTTATAGCCGTCATATGAAAGCTATAAATTAGCTTCATAGTAGGGCTGAGTACATTGGATACTTTTTCTTCCATTCTTGAGATACTTTGCTAAGAAGAGTGTATTCCACTCTGATAATTCTTTTGGGGTAAGAGCAGAGACTTACGTTACATACATGTACAAGCACCTGAACTGAAGCTATAAGAAAATCAAGAGATAAAGATTGATTCTAACAAAAGGCAAGAATGAAAGTAAGGCATTAAAATAACAGGCTATACCTCTGATGTTGAAGGGAGAAGAGAAAGGTTAAAAAAGAAATAAGGGAACTTGAAAGGATGACAATCAGGTAAAAAGTCTAGATACTGGTTCTGAATTTCTTGGTTGCCTGTACAGGCTCATTGTCATTGAGGAAAAACAAATTATCCTACAAAGCAAAACCTTCTCCAGATATTTCCTCTAACATAACCTTTTCACATTGGTTTCATAGGGAGCATATGGAGGGGACGGGCATCTTCCCTGAAGACCATTCTTCCCTGATGCAGGTTTTCATGGGCACCAGTGGAAAAGGTTCCAAAATGCAGCTGCAGTTCTGCAAGCTTTCAAGTCTATGTGGTCCTAGGATGTAATTCTCTGGTGATCTGATTTAATTAATAGATGAAATCTCAAGAGATATAGTCAGCTTAGTCCTCCACATTTATCCATAATAACTTCTCTCAAATCATCCTGCGATGATGATAGATAAAGGGAATTTCTCTGTGAAGATTGGTCTATAAGTTAAGCAAATCTTTCTATTGAGAGTTACTCTCACTTATTATTTTAAATGATTTTTATATTATCATTTATTTTTTAAATTTATCAAAGATAGTATAATTCCTTCCCTTGGAAAGTGAGATTTTTCTACCAGGGCTACCAATTATTTTCTATCCTTCTCTTACTCTTTCCTGAGGATGCCCTTCCTCTTGTTAGGGGTACACCCTATAAACCACAGTCAACTAGAGGGGTCTGGCAGGAAGGTACTACTCACCCGTGATATTTTACAAAGTTAAGCTGAGACAATTGTATTCTCTACCTTGTGACTCTGAAACCAAGGTGAAGAGTTGGGGGTGAGAATTTGAGCAAGTAGTTAATGAACCTTTGAGAATGGGAATGGGACAAGCTTCATGGAGCAGAGGGTACAGGAATGCAAACATCCAAACATAACTGGTAAAGAGAGACCAAAAGAAGGGCATGCACAGAGAAAGGGAGGCACCATGAGCAAAAGAGATGAAGATTAAAAACCACTGTCTTTACTCTGTTTGAGCCGCTACAACAAAATACTAAAAACTGAACAGATTATAAACAATAGAAACTTAATTGTTATAGTTAAGGAGCTGGGGAGTCCAAAATATGCTCTCTGGCTGGTTAGTTGGGGTGATTTGCAAATTGCCCTTTATTGTTGTGGAGGTAGAAGAGGAGAAGAAATCTCTCTGGGACCTCATTCATAAGGGCACTAATTCTAGGACTGAGGGCTCCACTCTCACAACCTTACCAGCTACCAAAGCGTCCATCTCCTATTCACATCACATTAGATGTTAGGATTTAATTCAACCCATGGATGTGGGGAAGGACCACAAACATTCAGACATAGCAACTGCTAATCTATGAGCAGCCTGGAGTCCTGCTATCCTAAGCCCTTGATTTAAATTTGCCAGATTCATAGAGATGACTCTGCCATCAGAGAAATCTGAGTAAAAGAGTAGAATAAAGCAGACATGCAAAGAGGAGCAGACAAAAGCAAAACTGAAAGAGACTATCAGTACCTTAATGATACAAGTTCCCCTCAGTGCCCAGAATTCCCAATTCTCAGACCCAGGAGCTCTCTTTCTTTACATCTGTGATTTAGACTGCTGTGGAATTCTTACAAGTCCCTTCTGCATTTCTCTTGAGCTAACTCAAGATGGGTCTTTCACTTGTAGAAAAAAAAAAATCAAACTCAACATTAATTAATACCTGTTGTTTCACTAGATTTAGTAACCAACATATACTCATGTGGTATATTTACTTGTGAAAATAGATAAATAATTCTAGCTGTTACATATCTGTTGCCTTCTATATTAAATACTACATCTTACTTAAGTCTTAAAAATCACCTTTTTGCAATGAGTAAATTAAGACATTAGTTGTTTTTATTAGTGTAATCAAAAAAAATTCTCCTAACAGTACCTCTTGAGGAAATCAAAGTGTTGGCATATACATGTAGTTTATGATAAACTACCTAGTGGAATAAAGTAGAAACCACATGTAGTGTACTGTCAATGGTAATTTTTTAAAATATTTGAAATGAAACTTTAATAAAACATGATACATAAAAGAATTGACTATGGTTGGCTTCATGTTGTGTAAATTACTTAGAGTATGAAAGCAAAACATTTCCTATATGACTTGCTTATACAATACATAATTTTCAAAACCCAAATTGCAAATATTTTACTATTTCTCAACTCAAGAATATTCTGCTTGCTTGTGTAGTCTTTGATCATAACATGGATTTATATTAATGGACTTGCAAATACATAAAACAAATTAATCTACTTAGGCATCCTTACACATAGTAAATATATTAGTTTAGTTTTAATCATACAAAATACTCATTAATTACCTATTGATTATCAGGCTTTATGCAATGTAATATTTTACCTTTGAAGGGTCCATTGCACTTGTTTGTATGAGCTGCATCATAAACAACAAAACCTCCCAAAAACATAGAAAAAAGAGAACTTGTGAAAAGATGAAAATGAGGGCATTAGTAAACCAGTTTTCAAAGCCCCGATACAGAATTTATTTTGGAAATCAGAAATCTCTCTACTCAATTGGGTATTCTCATATACACAGCAAAAAATGAAAAACTTAACGCATCTGTGGGACAGAGACATATTGATATTACCTTGTAGAAATAGAAGTATCAGAAGAGGAAACCAGTTTAGAAATGAGAAGCTGAGAATCCAGGGCTGAAGGAGGCCAAAGCAAGAGATTGGTTGGTATTGCAGAAATATTCTTGGTAACAAGTAGTATACTGACAGAATTAGGACATCATTTAGTAATCCACAATAAATTAAGAAGTCATATCACTTATTCAGTATTATATAATAAATCTTCCCAAAACATAGTTATTTAAAAGAAAGCTACTTATTAGCTCACAGTTCTTCAGGCAGGAAATTCTGCGAATATGAAGGCTCTCCAGGCAAACCTTTGTTGGTCTGTCTTAGATTCTGCACATGGAATCAATCCAATGAGATGGTCTAAAAGGACTTGTTTCATACACCTCTCGGTTGATGCTGACTCTCACCTCCGTCTCTCTACGTCTTATATCCAACTGAACCTTTTAGATGAGTGGTTTCAGGGCATGAAGAAAGCAAGAATGAAAGGTCACTCTTCAGTCCTAGGCTTAGAATTCACATCCACCAACTTGTGTTGATTGAAGCAGATCACAACACTAGCCCAGATTCAAGATGACCTAGACAAATTTCATCTCTCAGTGGGAGGAGCAGAAAATCAAAAGATAACAAGTCGCTTTTGAAAATAATCAGTGAGAATAGCTAACATCTCAAAACATGAAAGAACTCCCGAGCCCTTTAGTGAAAGTATAAAATGCCAGATATTCAAGCCCCTCCCCCCAAAAGAAGAAATCTAATTCTAATCAAGTCTCTGCATATAATAAACTGATCGGGGAATAAGAAGTTCACAGAACAGAAGATTTCACTATACAATATCACAGATAAATCTGTATTTTGGTAAACTTATAGTGTAAGAAATCTGATTTCCTCCAATAAATTAACTTCAGGAAAAATAAACATTACACTAAAATGGTTAAGTTGGAAAAGAATACCACAAAACCGCCTTATTTGCACATAAAACAAATTCTGACATAGAAAACCCAAGAAACTCTAACTACAAAGTACTATAAATAGTGACTTCTTGATGGAATATCAGTAGAAAAATGGTATTTTCCTACAAAGCAATAAGTGGAAAATTTAATTAAGAATGTCCTTTTACCATAGCAACAGAAATACAATGTTCTTAGGAAGAAATCAAATGAAGGTTGGCCAAAGAACTCTATAAAATAACTTTAAAACTACTATAAAAGAAAGGTTTTATGATCATAGGTTGAGATTTTTAAAATAAGACTCAAAATGTGTTAGTCATTATGATCTGTGGATTATAAGCAATTTCAAGTCAAGTCTGAATGGAAGCTTGAATAGATATTTCTAAAATGAGTATAAATGTGTGAAAAACCACAAATGGCCTTAGATACTCTTAAGAAAAGTGAGACAGGGTGACACCTGTGGCTCAAGGAGTAGGGCAACAGCCCCATATACCAGGGGTGGCAGGTTCAAGCCCAGCCCTGGCCAAAACTGCAAAAAAAAAAAAAAAAAAGAAAGAAAAGAAAACTGAGACAAGTGAATCTGCCTGTCAAGTAGTAAGATATACTATAAATCTGCAGTGCAGGAATAAACAAATATCATAAATAAATAAAACATGAAATATGAGGGCGGTACCTGTGGCTCAAAAAGAGTAGGGCGCTGGCCCCATGTGCCGGAGGTGGCGGTTTAAACCCAGCCCTGGCCAAAAACTGCAAAAAAAAGGTAAAATATGAAATATGGAAACTTGATAAAAGGAAGATCCATCGTGGCAAATAGATGAGGAAGTGAACTGTTATACAATGCACAATGCTGAGACCATTGGCCTTCATATAGCAACAACCAGTGTGGATCTCACGCATATAATCAAGCTCATTGGATTGAACTTAAATGTTAAAGGCTGAAAAAGAAGTAATTAAGTGTTACAGACTTCATACAAAAGAAAGTAGGAGAGTATTTTATGTTCATGACTTAAGATTAACTAAAACATACCGAAAATATTAACCATATGTTCAAATAATAATATGTTTTGACTATGTTAATTTAAAAAAAAAGAAAAGTGTGGGTTTGACTTAGAACACTATCAAATGAAAAGTAAAAAAGACAAGATAGACTCTAAGGAATGATATATTCAACAAAGATAACTACTTAAGGTTAACATCCAGAAAGTACAGAAACATTGCAAATCATTACCAAAAACCACAAACAAATAACAGAAAATAATGGGCCAAAGACATAAACGCATTATTGCCTAAAGCAAAGAAAAACACATTTATTCCTAATAAATATACTAAAATTTCACAAACTCATTAGCAATTAAGAATAAACTAGATTAAGCATCGATGAGACAGCATTTTGTATGAACTGGTACAGCATAGGTTAAAGTGTGGATTGTTTTCAACCTCTCAGAAAACAGTTTCTTATTCTCTTTTAAAGGAAAAGGGGAAAGCAAAAAAGGAGAGGGTGGTGCACCATGGCCAAATAGAAGCCTTCAGGACTGATCAACCCACAAGACACCGAACAACTGGACAAGGTTTTAAATACCTTAATAAGAACCAAATAATCAGATGAGCAATCTCAGCACCTGGTTTTAACAAAATAACAGGAAAGTGACATTGAGAAAAGGCTTAGTAAATGACACCATTTCTCCCCCAGCCCTAGGCAACATAGCTCAGAAAAAGCTCTGTGCCCGGGGAAGGGAAGGTGAACTGAGTGTTGGACTCTGCATTGGAACTCAGTGCCACACTGTCACAGAGGAACACAACATGGAGCAGAACTCCACCAGTGCCCACAGAGGGGACATTCCGGGTAGCCCTGCTCAGAGAAGAATCTAGCGCTCCAGCAGGTGGAAGCCATGTCCTGGCCAACTTCAACACTGGCTGCTAACCAAAGTAGGCCGGGGCCCTGAATAAATTAAGTGACATTCAGACCACAGTGACTGCTGCCTTGGGCCCACCCTGGGGCTGCCCTGGTACCTGACACCCTGGGCTTGTGATGCCTCTCAGTGGGCCCCCAATTGCTATGTCACCTCCCCACTTCACGCATTGTGGCTGAGACTCCTTTTGCATGGTACAAAGAGAGGGAAGAGTACAAAGGACTTTGCCTTGCAATTTAGGTCCAGTCAAGCCACAGGAGGCAGATGTCTAAAGCTCGCCATTCCAAGACCAGGACTTTGCTTCTGGACAGTATTTCTGGAACCACCTTTAGTCAGAAAGGAGTCTGCTCCATTGCGAGACTGGCTCAGGTTTGGCAGCACACCACCTGCTGGCTAAAGTGACCTGGGGCCTTGGATAAACATCAGCAGGAACCAGGCAGTAGCAGCCTGGGCCCTGTACGAGCCCCTGTGCTATGCCAGTCTAACAGGCTGTGAGCTTCAGATGAGGTACGTGAGGCACCAGCCGTGGCGTCCACAGGAATACTGACGTCACCCCTCCCACAACTGCAGGTAGCCCAGCACTGAGAGAGACTCCTTCTGCTTGGAGGAAAGTGAGGGGAGAGACTGAAAGATGTTTGAGAATCCAGTGCACCCTCCCTTATCTTCCCCCAAGTTCACAAGGGCTATATCTCTATAAATCTGCAAAAGTCACAGCATTCCTAGGCTTAGCATGCTCCCAAGTGTTAAAATAGCTGAGTGACCTTAGGTTTAGGTGATACCACTCAATTCCCCTTTGAGTTCTTGGGAAGCTCTCTCAAGAAGGATGAGTAAAGCAAGCCCAGGCTGTGAAGATTGGAATAAATACCAAATTCTTCAACACTCAAACATCAACAAATGTCCACGAGCATCAAGAACACCCAGGAAACTCGGCCTCAGCAAATGGACTAAATAAGCTACCAAGTACTGAAAAATGTTACTAGACCCCTATCTTTTACTATATACAAAAATCAAATTAGGGCAGTGTCTGTGGTTCAGTGAGTAGGGTGTCAGCCCCATATACTGAGGGTGGTGGGTTCAAACCCAGCCCTGGCCAAACTGCAACAAAAAAATAGTTGGGTATTATGGCGGGCGCCTGTAGTCCCAGCTACCCGGGAGGCTGAGGCAAGAGAATCGCCAAAGCCCAGGAGTTGGAGGTTGCTGTGAGCTGTGTGACACCACGGCACGGCATTCTACCAAGGATGATAAAGTGAGCCTCTGTCTCTACCAAAAAAAAAAAAAATCAAATCAAAATGGATTAAAGATTTAAATGTTACAATTAAAACTCTGAAGCTTCTAGAAAACATTGTGGAAACACTCCATGACATTGGTCAGGGCAAAGATTTCATGAGTAAGAACTAAAAAGCACAGACAACCACAGCACACTAAAAAAATGGGATCATATTGAGCTGAGAAGCTTCTGCATAGCAGAGGAAACAAAGTAAAAACACGACCCACAGAATAGAAGAAAATATTTGCAAGCATTCAGCTGACTTTGGATTAATATCTAGAATATGTAAGGAACTCAACTCAATAGTTGATAATCAGATATAAAAATGGGCAAAATATTTAAATAAACATTTCTCAAAAGATGTACAAATGTCCAGCAGGTATATGAAAAAAAGCTCAATATCACCATCATCGGAGAGGTATAAATCAAAACAATGAGATACCATCTCACCACAGTTGAAATAGCTTTTATCAAAAAGACAAAAGTAACAGAAGTTGACAAGGATGCCAAGAAAAAAGAATCCTGGTACACTGTTGATGAGAATGTAAAGTAGGATAGCCACTGTGGAAAACAGTATGGATGGAAGTTACCCAAAAAACCTAAGATGAAGCTACAGGATAATCAAGCAATCTCATTGCTAGGGATAAATCTGAAAGAAAGAAAATCAGTATATGGAAGAGGTTTTTGCCCTCTCAAGTTCATCGCGGCACTGTTCACAATAGCCATGGTATGGCATGAACCTAAGAGCCCATCAATGAATGTCTGGAAAAAGAAAACATAGTACACACACAATGGAATATTATTCAGCCATAAAAGAGTGAAATCCCATCATTTGCAACATACTGGATCTGAAGGAGATTATTTTAAGTGAAATAAGCCAGGCACAGAAACATAAATGTCACTTACATGTAGGAGATTAAAAAAAAAATGGATCTCATGGAGAGAGTAAAATGATGGTTACCAGGGGCTGGGAAGGGTGGTGGGGAGAGGGAGGTAAAGAGGAATTGGTTATTGTGTACAAACAGAACTAGAGGAATGGAACGGGGATGTTCCTAGAACAAAGAATTTTTTCAGGTGATAGATACCCCAGTTACCCTGGTTTGATCGTTACACATTGTACCCAAACATCACATGTACCTCATTAATATGTCCAACTATAATGTGTCTATAAAATTTTAATAAGTTGAAGTAACACATAACTATGACCCTAAGACTTTATTTCTAAATAGGTACAAATTTCAATACAAGAAAGGAGGAAGAAAGAAAGAGTGAGAGGGACAGACAATATACTACATGACATTGAAGAATGTTCAATGCAGTTTTTAGTCATGTTACAAATCTTGAAAAATGGTTCAACACCCATAACTTAGTGGTTAGGGTGCCAGGCACATGCACTAAGGCTGGCGGGTTTGAACCCTGCCCAGGTCTGCTAAATAACAACAACAGCAATAACAACAACAACAAAATAGCCAGGCATTGTAGGAGGCGCCTGTAGTCACAGCTACCTGGGAGGCTGAGGCAAGAGAATCACCTAAGCCCAAGAGCTGGAGGTTGCCGTGAGATGTGATGCCACAGCACTCTACCAAGTGTGATAAAGTGAGACTCTGTCTCAAAAACAAAAAAAAAAAAAAAAAAGAAAGAAAAAAATCTTGAAAAACTTTAAATTCCATCAACAAAGAAGACAGTGAATAAACTATAGTATTTTATTGTATGAACAGAAATTATAATGAAAATATTACATGTATTAATATGGATGAATTGTAAAAGTTCATGCAGAAGAGTAACAAAATAAAAATTAACAATTCCCCAAATCTCATGAAGAATGATGAGATACACATTAAGAAAATATCAACATGTTTTAAAATCTTAATGTGCAACACATAAACTGCTGGAACCAATAGTTGAGCTCAGCAAGGTTGCAGGAGAAAAGACCAACTATATTTCTACACTCTACCAATGAGCAATCCAAACAGAATTAAAAGATAATTCCATTTATACCAATATCAGCTGCACAACTTTGGAAGTTATCACATGAAATATACTCTTACCATATAATCCAGCAATAATACTCCTTGGTATGTACCTAAAGAGTTAAAAACTTACGTCCTCACATAAACCTGTATGTGGATATTTAAAGAAACCAAATTTATAATTTAAAAAAAATTGAAAACAACCAAGATGTCCTTCAGTAGGTGAATGGTAAGAAAGTTCTCTTACATCCAGTCAAAGGAATATTACTTAGTATTGGAAAGAAAGGAATGGTCAATCTATGATAGATATAGAAGCAATTTAATCCACACTGCTAAAAGTGGAAGAAAGCAGTCTGAGAGGTTACAAAATGTACGACTCAGCTGTATGAGAGCCTGGGAAAGGACAGTACTGTAGGTGGTTGCCAGGGCTTAAAGAGAAGGGAGGCATGAACAGGCAGAGGATTTTTATGGCAGTGAAAATGCCCTGTATGATATTATAACCCTAAATATGTGTCTTTATATATCTGTTCAAACCCATAGACTATATAACACCATTCTGAAAGAAGAGGTTGGGGATGGCTGTGTGTGTCGCGGAATATGTTAAGGAAATATTAAAATGTACATTGCTAGAGGCTTATGTTTGTGGTGTGCCTGCTACATCCCAATAAAGCTATTATCTTTTTAAAAAAATAGTAAATGCTGCCTGTAACATCAGAGTTGCTTCACATCGGAGTTGCTTTCAATTAAAAAGTGTTTAAGAATAAACACAAAATACTTAATTCTGTGTAACTAATTTTGGAAAGCAATTTGAAGATATGTTAATTTCTTTGAAAGAAGAATAATAGGCATATTATCTTTGCTGAAATTTTTCAGACCTAGAATGGGGCTTCCTTAACTTTTCATTTATTGAATTGTCCATTTTAGAATTAGTACTAACCGAACTGAGATAAATTGTGTATTTTCGCAGATGAAGTCAAGTGAAAGAGAGTGGAACTTTTAGATGATGTCTAAACTTTAAATTATAAAATGATAACGTTACCCGTTTTAAAGAAATACCATTTCATTTTCCTCCCAGTTATTCCACTTTCCAACTGCTGATAAGCCCAGCAAACCAAAGAAGAGCATTGACACTCTACACTTCATCAGAAAGAAAAAGGATAAAATTTTCAGTGCTGATTTTAATATGCTAATTATAACACAGTCATCCTTTATCATCATAAGAATGTCTAGCCTTTGTTGTTAGCATCTGACAGATTTTGCTCTTTCTGATTTATTAGCGTGTTTCACACAAGATTATTTACTCATTTCACTATTATTTTTAGCAAGCATGAAGTAGAAGTTTAAAACATAATTTCTATTTGATCCTTTACATCATAACGTTGAACATAGTACAATATATAGTATTGCTGGAACTAAACAAAGAGTTAAATAAATTGGGACTGTCCTCAAGGTGATTTATCACTATGCTTAAAAATAACTGGGCTGTGTAAACCTGCGTACATTATGTGTGAATCGTGAGATAGGCTTCATGTCTGGGGTCACTTTGAAAGGCTCCCCCCAGCAGTAACCTGTCTTGATCTGTGCTTTGCACTAGATCCCTGGAGACCAAAGGAAAACAAACACCATCCAGACATTGCCCAAAGGAAATGGATTTAGTTCAGATTTGAAAAAGAAGTGAGAATTCCCTCCTTACTGGGGAGAAATACGCACTCTGTTATCTTCACGGTCTTGGGTTTAAGCAACTTCCACTCCCCAGCATAAGAGGAACAGAGAGACCTGCAGCTCTGGGTGCAGGGGCAGGCAGGCCCTGTAGCAGGTGTCCTGGCAAAGTGGCCCCCACCGCAGCCTGTGAACCTACCTGCTGAGGAGAAGGGGTAAGCAGAGACTTTCATCCTGCCATCCTGCTACCTTGGCTCTTCTTTATTTTGATACAGAAAAGTACAAATAAATCATGTGCACATATGCCTGTTTTTCGGTGCTGAGTTTGTATCTGTTTCACAGCTTAATTAGAAATTGGAATTTTTCTTGATCCTTCTACTCACCCAAATGCTTTTCTGTGAAGTCAAAATCTCTATGGATACTTCACTTTTTCCTCCCTTGAAGTTCTTCAAAGTTCCTTTGACTATAGTTAGACATATAAACCAAGGGAGGTCACCCTGGGAAAAAATAAATAAATAAAAAATAAACCAAGGGAGGTTTAATCCTTTTGTACACGTTCTGAGGAGGAATTAAAAATGCAGAGAAGTCGCTAGAAAGTAAACATCGATATTCTCACATCTTCAGATCAGATCTACCTCTACACACATCTTAGTGTTTTCATTCTTTTTTTGAACATTTTTGGTAACTAACATTTCCTTTTCATGAAGAACATACAAGGACAAGCGGAAAGAAATCACACCAACATCCCTTATCCAGAACTACCAACATGATCAGTAGGAATTTTGGTCTAATATAGTTTCAGGAATATATATATATATATTATATATATTCAGGAATATATATATATATATATCATGAGATAGGCTTCATGTCTGGGGTCACTTTGAAAGGCTCCCCCCACCAGTAACCTGTCTTGATCTGTGCTTTGCACTAGATTCATATATATATATATATGTGTGTATATATATATATATATATATATATATAAATACATAGCTACAAATGCATTTTATTTCAAAAAATGCAACCATAGATGCTATTATAATAAAATATACTAAATTTAATTACAATGAAAAATAGATTTAAAGGATTGAAGAACTCATAATAAATGCCCTGTTATGAAATGAAATTCTGTTTTTAACAGAAAATTACTACAATTCTTGTATGGAATTAGGTTGGGTTCATATTTTTTTTACTTTTGAAATACTTATTTTCTTTTGAGACAAACTTTTTTTCAACCTCTTAATCAATTAGCTATGTATTTAAAAAATCAATGTTAAAACTTTAAAACAGAACCCATGCATGCACATGGGTAAGTGCTATATAAATTCTATAAAATAAACAGAACTATATAAAATGAAATCATGACCAAGGTTTGCTATAGTAACGTTCTCTCCTAAAACCATAATTCCATAGTTGTTTAATTTGTGTTGATTTGGTGCTATTACATAAATGTTTATGTAGCCTCAAAGTATCACCTCCCAAAGATCCCATCTCCTAATACACTGCATTAGGGGTTGAAATCCTCTAGAATGTGACAATACTCCCCATAGAAGAGGCAAAGAACTAGAGCGAGTTCAGCATCCCTTCTACTACATGAGGATCAAACAGGAGGCGGCATCTATGAACCAGAAAGTGGACCCTCACACCACATCAAATCTGTATGTCTTTATCTTGGACTTCCCAGCCTCCAGAACCACAAAAATAAATTTATGTTATTTGTGAGCTACCCAATATTTTGTTATGCCAGCCAAGATAGACTGCTAAATTAAATTAAAAATTAAATTAATGGGGAGGAGCTAAGATGGCGGTCTGTAGCCAGCTTTCTGCAGACGCTCCTGTCCAGAAGGAGAGTTAAAGGACAGAAATTTAGCAAGAAAGCCTACGGTTTGGAGCTGAGCCAAGAGACAAGGTTGAAGAATGCACATCAACCCTGCTGGACCGAACTGCGACCCCAAGGATACAAATAAAAGGTACAGAGCACATCACCAAGCGGATGGGAGTCCCCTCCCCCAAGAGAACAGCTTGCAGTATACGCCATACCTCCATACAAACAAGCGAGCAGAGTTCAGATGTCCTCCTACTCTACCCCACCGGGAGAGCCCTCTAAAAACCGGACCTCCTTCCCCTGTGCCACGGCACTCTCCTGCCAGGCATAAAGCTGTATAAAATTGTATATATTCTCTACCTGCAAGTTGGAACTCCC
>CAUYON010062440.1:0-19174 GCA_963573935.1 Arctocebus calabarensis
AAATTGTTGTGTTTAACCCCGCTAGCGTTTGTTTCCCTTAGTACACCGGTTGGTTGTGTACTCCATTGTTTATTTTTATTATTTTTTTTGCTTTTAAATTTAAAAAAAAAATTTTGTCCCCCCCCCCCCCAGATACAAAGATTTTTGCCCTTGTATTAAGAAAACAGTGCCCAAACGATGACACAAAGACTCACGAATACTCACTGGACCTAAAAAAAAAAAGACTCACTGGATCTCACTGGCACTATGATTCCTATTTTACTACGCAAGGTCTTCGCTAGCCTGAATTGGGCTGTCAGCCTTTAAAAACAGCTTTTCTAGTCCTTATTTTAGTTTTTTTTTTGTTACCAAGAAACTAAAATAAACAATAAAATACAACTTTCTTTAAAGAAAAGAAAGAACAAAAACAACAATAAAAAGGGAAAGAAACATCTCCATTTAATTCACACACACTGGGTTGCTGCTTCGCTCAGGATCTTTCCTTCTCACAAACGTAGAAAAGAGATAGAACTTGTTTTCAAGCTGTTGTGCCCAGCTCAAGAGATCCCCCACATAAATCACCGAGAGACTAAATCCGATGCAATAGCAAGAGGTTTATTTACAATCAACCCAGGCTGGGGGCCTCTCACACCTGGCACAGCAGGAAAACGGAGAGGCCCGCGGCCTGGAAAAGGAGGGGGTTTTAAGGGTACAGAAAGGAAGAAGGGAGGGGGTGTGGGGTGAGCTGATAGAGGTCTAGGGGACTGAGTAATACTTGTCCTTGGCTGGTCTGGGAAGGAGCTGCTATCACCGGGGGGGCAGACACAAGGACGAGGGGCGGGGAGGGAGGGAGTTACTTAACGCTTTCGGTATGCATGCTGCTGCAAAATGAAGGCTGAGGAACAAGATGGAGTTAGTTTTAATAAAATGGAGTCAGCTTGGTCTTTACACCACCTTTTTCCCTTCCTGACACACAGCCCCTTTTTCCCTGCCTCAGGCACGGGCCAACCTGGCTCTGCTGGTTCTTGGAGAGGAGACACAGGAATCACACAGGGAAGCGATCACCGAGGGGGGTCTCCAGTCTTTGGCAGAGACCCCCACATGGGGAGCAGGGCATGTGGGGTGTTCGAAGTGTTCACCTCCCTGCGCCGGCCCAGGGATACTACCATACAAAATACTGCTCGGTTGCGCCACTTTCCCAGCCACTGCTCTTCCCTCTTCTGGGCACTGGGATCGGTTAAATCTCAGTTTCCTTTTTTGGTTTTATAGTAGTGAAAGTTTAAGAACAGGAAAGCCCACATACTCTTTGGACTCGGCTTTTCTACTGAAGCCAATGGCCTGCCCTCCTGCTTCCACCTGTCCCTGCTCCCTGGTAAACATCGGTGTTTATCCCCAGCAAGCGCGTCCCAGACATCTCACAGAAAGCATTCACTGCAACTGCGTGATCTCTTGGGGAATGAGACTCAGTTCATGTTCAACTGTTTTTCACTTTGCAGTTCTCCAGATTTTGATTCAGGTGTGTCTGGTTTTTATCACTGTCATAATGAATTACAAGATTGGTGACTTAGCACGGCAGTTCCTGGGTCAGCAGTTCAACACAGTCTCATGTGCTAAGATCAAGGGCTTTGCCTTCCTTTTTGGAGACTGGGAGCAAATCTATTTCCTTGAGTTTTCCAGCTTAAAAGGGCCACCCATGTTCCTTAGTTCATGGCCCCTTCCTCCAGCTTCAAAGCCAAAAACAACAAGTGGAGTTCTCACATCATAGCACTCTGACCTTCTCTTGTGCTTCTCTGTCACTTTATATAATTATTATCTCAGATTAACAGGAGAGTATAAACCATTGGGTTATGTAATTTACACATGTAAGGTTAAGGTCCAAGTGGTAGCTGTGTCCTGTTCCCAGGGAGCGTGCCATACATCCATGCATTATACCCTCTGGACGGGAACCTACTGAACCCCCGCACCCACTACCTGCTTCAATTTATTTATTTATATTTATTTTTTTTTTTTTTGAGACAGTCTCACTATGTTGCCATGGCATCATAGCTCACAGCAACCTCAAACTCTAGAGTTTAAGCGATTCTCCTGCCTTAGCCTCCCAAATAGCTGGGACTATAGGTGCCCGCCACAATGCCCGGCTGTTTTTTGGTTGTCGTTTCATTATTGTTTGGCAGGCCCAGGCTGGGTTCGAACCCACAGCTCCAGTGTATGTGGCTAGCGCTCTAGTCGCTGAGCTACAGGTGCTAAGCCTCCTCCCCATTTCTTGAATTTACTTCCTCTTTTACTTTTAAGGCCCTTGTAATTATACCCAGATAATCTAAAATAATCTTTCTACCTTTAGATTAACAATCTTAATTTCATCTGACACCTTAACTCCCATTTGCCATGGAACCTGACATATTCGCAGATTCCAGGGATTAGAATTTAGACATCATTCTGTCAATCACAGAGGTTTCAAGCATTTTAAGGATTACATTTTAGACAAGAGACTTTCTCTTTTTTTCCTTTTCATTTTTACTTGGGTTTGAACTTACTATTTATTGAGATCTTGGCAGAGGTAAGGACTTTGCTTTTCTTGTTATAGATTAAACTATGCAGATTATTTAGAAGCCAAAAAATATGATTATAACTACTTCCCTTCCTGGTATTTCTCTGGCCAGCATCTCAGAAACTTAGCCTCACTGGGTTCGCTGTGATCCGAGACAGAATGCTGTCACTGTCACTGTCCTTTGGGACTCCCAGGTGTTCTCTGATGACAACTGATGTGTGAGTCAAAGGGTGTTTCATGAACTACGGGGCAGAGTTAAGGCATATGAGGGGGATCGTTTCTTAGCAATAATTTTTTTCTTCAGCTAAGGAAAGTAGAGGGAACAATTTGTTTAATCAATTTAGGATATCATTTTGCTCTTTTCTTTTACCTTGGATCAGGTGTCAGCTACCCCTCCATTTCCTTGAATGAAAAGAATGTCTGGAAGTGATGCACAAAACAGGAAACTGAAAATAAATAAAAGGAAAAGGAAGTTGTTAGGAAAAAAATGATTAAAACACGAGGAAACAGCAATCTAATTTCATTCCAAACAGCTTGTATGCAAATAAGATGAACCAGCTTATAGATTATTAGATATTTAACACCCAATGCAAGGACTGACCTTTTTTGCCTGTGTGTCTTCAGAATTGTGCCCTTGACAGATGCTGTATGGTCTCTTTTCTGCTAAGGCTTTAACTTGCTTTTATATCTACTGCATGAGTTATTTCTCCTGACAGTTTTATATAATTCTGTATTGGAATCTAATGCATAATAGAGATGCCTTTACATACTGACTTAGGGCGGGCTCAGTGACTCACACTTATAATCCTAGCACTTTGGGAAGCCAAGGTGGAGTAATGCCTGAGGTCTGAGGTCAGGAGCACGAGGTTGCAGTGAACTAGGATGACATCACTGCTCCAACCCTTGCAACAGAGTAAAAACAAACAAACAAATAAAATAACTTGCCCAGAACATCCAAAGTTGAATAATAAAGGTTGAATGAAACGTTTTTCTTTCCTGGAACAAATTCAGTAAAGGACGTATTTTTCTTGCAAACTTGTGGGTTAGGTCCAGGTATTTTATTTCCATTTAGTTCCCTTTTGCCCCGCCATAGTATTGGCTGCAGGGATAAGGCTGAGAAAATAATCTTAGTGACACAATTAAATTGCCTTGTGCATCTTCCCACCCTGGTGATACCCGCGTCAGAGGGTGGTTATCAGGAGTAAATGAGGATTAAGTCATAGATAGAGCACCGCCCACCAAACCTGGTGGTCAGAAGGTACAGAGCTAACAGTCCTAGTCCCGAGTTGTGGGGGACCTGCTTAGGCTGGAAAGGAAGAAACCTTTTGCTTCTGGCTTTTTAAATCATGGCCCCCTCAGCTTCTGCTCTTACTTTCTGCACCAGGTTTTGTGTTGGTTCATTTATCCAAATGCTTCTTGCTACTTGGTACAAGAAGTGTGTGACTGTCACGTTAGTCCCACTGCCAGGAATGAAAACTTGGGCACCCCAAAGAGGTCTCTTGCTGAGGCTGGCTTCCCTAGATTTACTCTCTCAGCCAGAGTCTTCATTTCACCAATGTATGCAGGCTTAAAATTTTGAAATGGGACCTCTTACTTACATGATGCCCATGCATGAAAACGGTGGCATTCACTAGTTTATTTTGTGATTGCTTCCCATATAGGAGGAGGCCGTCTAACTTAACACTGGCTTATTTGTTTGAGGTAGCTCCTGTGTTCCATCTCTGAGCTTACAGCCATCAGGTTCTTCAACATACCTTGTAACAGCCACACTCCTTTGTCACTAGAGCAAAACTGTTGAGAGTTTATCAGCTTCCTAGAGCTTCTGTAACGAAGTACCACAAACTGGGTGACTTAAGACGATGTAAACCTGTTCTCTCAGTGTTGAAGCCTAGATGTCCAAAAGCAAGGTGTCAATAGGACTGTGCTCCCTTGACGGCTCCAGCGAAGAATCCTCCCTTGCCCTTCCTGGCTTCTGCTGTTGGCCACCAATTGTTGGAGTTCCTTGGCTGACCCCTGTCTCAATCCAATTTCTTCCTCTGTCATCACAGGATTATCTTCCCTCAATGTGCAACTCTGGGTTTTTGTTTTCTCTTTGTATAAGGACATCAGCCATTAGATTAGACCCATCCTAATTCAATGTGACTTCCTTTTAATTTATCACATCTACAAAGACCCTCGTTCCAATGAGTTAACATTCTGAAGTTCCAGTAGACGTGAGTTTTGAGGGGGGAGTCTATTCAACTCAGTTCCATGCCCTGTACTCCCAAGCACCACTAAATGCCAATGAATGCATAAATACTAGGGAACGAGTATCTGACCTTGGCATCAACTATAGTCTGGTTGGAAAGAAAAGCTACATATGGTTGAAAAGATATCCAGCGGTCGTGCTGTCCTGCTCTGGGGACTCTCCCCGTAGCTCCCCTTTGGAGGAGGGGTGGCTCCGCACAGCACGGCCCGCCCGCTGACAGTGCACTGAGCGCCCGCCCTCAGCACTGTGCAGAGCGCTTGCTCGCTCGCTGGAGGTGGTATCTTGATCAGTGACACGTCCAGTTCCATCATGAGCCTGGCCCTAAGAACATTTACGCAAGATGAGCCATGAGCAGTCACATGTTTTAGCCAGACTCGAAAGACCCAGCAGTTCTCTGCAGTGACCTCCAGCAATGATGGGTCTACTGGAAAAGCTGACCCACAGAGACTCGGGAAGAGTCAGGGCAATGCAGAGCCAGGTGCACAGAGATGGGACTGAAAGCCTGCGGGACGCACAGCAGCTCTGAGGCCCTGGTGTGGGGAGTGAGTCGGGGTTCTTCCTGTGTGCCCGCCAGTCCTTGCCAGGCACTCCCTCATGCCTGCTCTCCCCTCCCTACCCTACTGGCAGGTGTCTGCCCTCCACCAGCACCTTTTCCTCCTCACGGTTTCTGGTGACTCATTTCTTCTCAGTGCTGTTTGCTTGTCACTTTTTCCACCTCCTGCTTTCTCACAAAGTTCCACAGGGCACTTCTTCCTGTGACTGCCAGCTCCTCAGCCTTCCTCAGCTCACAAAGGCATCACGCTGGCCCCTCAGCAGTCTTTCTTCTACTGGGGCCCTGTAGTCAGTCGCTGTCCCCCCCCTGTATTCATATCCCTTAATCACTTTCCTATCAAGATGCAAACAGCGTGGCCACGGGCGGGGTACGAAGTCAAGTTCAGAGGTGACCAAGTACAAACCTTGCTGCCCAAGTTTGCTTGTTCCATGGGGCTGTGGTCAGGGTTGTTTCCTCTACAACAGCCGCAGCTTTGGCAGACACCTTCGCCAACATTGTGCCATCTTCTACTGGTCGTGAGAAAGTGCGAATGTGTAAAATCTTTTCTTGAGCATATAAAGAAAATTATATAGAAAATAATAATTGTGTAGAAAATAATGCCACACTGTTATAGAAATGACTAGAGTGTGTTGATTGCTCTTGAAGTTTTTATTTTAAAATTTCAGAAGTGTAGTCAATTTTTTGAAAAAGATATTCATAGCTGGACATGGTGGTTCATGCCTATAATACCAGCAATTTGGGAGGCTGAAGGGGGAGGATCACTTGAGGCTAGGAATTCAAGACCAGCCTGAGCAACACAGTTAGCCCTCATCTATACAAAACAATGTTTTTAAATAAAATCAATAAAAGATATTTAGAGTTTGCTCAACATATAAACAATAAACTACTAAAATATCTACTCAATTATAAGTACACATTTTTAGTATTTACTCTCAAAAATCATAGGGATGTATCTAAGTTAGATGTAACTTAGGGAGATTTCTTTGTCCTAGTCCTGTTCAAATAATTTGCTCCTTTTGACATTTTGATGTTAAGCAGTCTAAATTTTTAAAAATACCAGATAAACGGCTCGGCGCCTGCGGCTCAATGGGCTAAGGCGCCAGCCACGTACACCTGAGCTGGTGGGTTCGAATCCAGCCCGAGCCCGCCAAACAACAATGACGGCTGCAACCAAAAAATGGCCTGGCGTTGTGGCGGGCGCCTGTAGTCCCAGCTACTTGGGAGGCGGAGGCAAGAGACTTGCTTGAGCCCAGGAATTGGAGGTTGCTGTGAGAGCTGTGATGCCACAGCACTCTATCCAGAGTGACAGCTTGTGTCTCTGTCTCAAAAAAAAAAAAAAAATACCAGATAAAATATCATACCTCTCTCTGATCTCACTACACTGCCCTTTGTAGAGAGCCAGACCTATGGGGAAGGCCAACTTGCTTGTGGAGAGAGAGGAGGCACAAATGTGTGCCCTCGCGTTAAATAGGGTTTTTAAACAATCTGCACCTCGGGGTTATCTTTGTACTGTCTACTCACTCTGTTTCTTTGTTTGTTTTGAGACAGAGTTTACTCTGTTGCCCTTAGTAGAGTGCTAGGGAGTCAGCCTAGGTTACAGCAACCTCAAACTCTTGAGCTCAAGAGATCCTCTTGCCTCAGCCTCCCCAGTAGCTGAGACTACAGGTGCCTACCACAAAGCCTGGCTAGTTTTTCTATTTTTAGCAGAGATGGAGTCTTGCTCTTGCTGGGTCTGGTCTTGAACTCTTGAGCTCAAGCAATCCATCTGCCTCAACCTCCCACAGTGCTAAGGTTATAGGCCTGAGCCACAGTGCCTGGCCTATCTACTCACTCTGAACAACACAGAGAGAAAAATGAAATTACTGTTTCTATTATAATGTTATGACGATTATGTCACTCTAAGCTTTCTCCTTTCTGAACAAACCTCCTGTGCTCAGGTTCTCATACACCTGAAGCAGATGTTAAGATGCAAATGGAACACACAGATTGTTATAGGTCCATAATTCAGCAACAATTCTGTCCGTGTCCTGAGAATAACTGAAGGACTGAATTCCTTACCCTCTTTGAGTAGATTATCATGTATCAAACACAAGGAAGAGGAAATAGAATTTTGCTAGCTAAAATTAATTACAAGACAGAGACGTCCCAGTACCAATATCTTTAGTTCAAGTATTTCTGACATCCTTCATGTATAGTATTGCCTTCCTAGCTGAACTCATTTCCTTACATAACTGAGAATGGTGCCTTCCTCAGTGGAGCAAAATTGTAGCTTTGATTTAGTGACAGATTAGCCTAAGTGGCACTTTTAAAATTGTAAACCTCAAATAAGCGTGCTTTGTAATTTGAAAACAGACTCTAAAGCATTCTTACTGTGTCATGTAACTTAACAGCTTCTTTTTCTGTATGTCTGTGTTTCCAAAAGGATGATATTGGGAAACTGGGCAAGATGTTGATGCATGGCCCTTTCAACATCTGGACGATTCACAAGGATCGTTATAAAATGAAGGATTTTATTCGATTTAAGCCCAGCCAGAGGCAAATCTATCTATTTGAAAGGGGAATAGTGTTCTGTAAGATACACACGGAGCCTGGGGACCAGGGTCTGTCTCCTCGTTACAGCTTCAAGAAGTCTATGGAGGTAAGGAAAGTCCGGTGGGAGTTACCACAACCCAACAGGGAGAGACGGAGAGGAAAAGGGAGAGAGAGATAAGGAAGCTTGGAGAGGTGAAGTTAACTTGCCAAATGCCACACAACGGAGCTAGAATCCACATGTAGATCCTGTGTGAGTCAGGGTCACTGCGACCAGTCCCTAGACAGGGCAGGGCTGGCATAGAAGTGCCTTTGCACTAGGCAGAGAAAGGGGGCCTATCTGGACAAAGTAATTAGTTACAGTACCAGCTTTCCTCCAGGCAGAGGGGTGAAAGACTTGGTGATCAGAGCGTGAGCTGGATTTCTTTGCAGACTTGCCCTTCTCAACTGCATATCTTTGTGTATAAATGTAGGCAGGATCCTGACCTTGGGGGTCTAGGGATCCAGGCCTACATCAGCTTTGTTTCCCACCTGTATAAAAAATTGTTTCATGGCCAGACACACACACACACACACACACACACACATGCAATACACACACATACAGACACACATTTATGCTTTTTTGATTAAAGCTGCTAATTTATTCATAGTAGCCTTTGTTATCTATGCTTCTTAATGGATACTCATTCAGTTACTATTAGATGCAGATTTGTGAAATAAGTGCTAAAGGAGAGGTGGTAACTTCACTTAAAGATTTGTCTTTATGAAAAGATATAGTTTGTGTTAGCTTCTGAAACAGGCAAGACGGATGACATGGTGCCAGATTGTGTCTTTTTTCCATAAAGCCATTTTCACGTTTGAATTTTATTTTATTTTTTTATTAAATCGTGAACACATAGATCATGTATACATTAATGCATTTATAGGGTACCATGTGCTGATTTCATATAGAATTAGGAGCATTTCCATCACACTGGTTTATATATCTCATCTCGTTTACTTAATTATTGTGTTAAGACATTTGTACTCTGTACTAATGGATCCGACATGTACCCTTATATTATGCACCATAGGTGTGATCCCACCATTCACCCTCCCTCGATCTGACCTCCCCCCTCCCCTGCCATTCCCCACCCTCCCTTCTTCATGTTGGGCCATAGTTATGATCTATTCTTCATATGAAAGTGTGAGCGATTGTGTCTTACACTGCCTTAGAGCCCCCAACAGAGGAAAGTAAATTACTTGGAAGAAAGATAGAAAAGGAGGGCTGTCAAGGGTAGAAAGGATTAGAGTGGCTGACAAGGACACTTTTAAAATCAGAAATTGATAATATAGAACCTTTCTCTTCCTTCTTTGCAATAGTTGATGACACTTTCAATTCACCAAGTTGGAAGAGGGAGCAATAAAAAGTTTGAAATTGCCAGCCAAAATGGACTTGAGAAATACATTCTGCAGGTAAAGAACATGCCTTCCCTATACGGCTCCTTTGCTCTTTCCCTATTGTGTTCCCATGACTTGACAAGTTATTTTCCATCTCATCCTAAAGATCACTCAGAGAACAAGAACCCTGTCTAACTAATACTCAGGGTGATCTGATTGATACTCATAGTATTTTCTTATCTGTAATTGCAGGCAGCTTCAAAAGAAATCAGAGACTGCTGGTTTTCAGAAATAAGTAAATTACTGATGGAGCAACAAAACAATATTAAAGGTGAGTTAGCCCTGCTAACTGAGTCCAGCTTCTGGGTGGGTGTGTGGGTCGGAGATATGTTGAAGAAAATATCTCATTCTTTGCAAGGAGAAGAACTGTGGCCATATTTTCACAGTCCGTGGAGACACCTGTGCTTGCTTTATATCATGAGGGAGTATTTTTGTCGTTTTGTAGGGTTATATGAAGTTGTTTTGATGTGTCCTTTTTTTAGTTATGTTCCTCCCACACACCTCATCATCAGCATCTACTTCTCAATGCTTCCTTTCAAAAGCTGTACTACTTCTTGAAAACCTTATGATATAAGCAACATACTACTCATTCAGTGAGTTTTATACTGTTCACAAGGTTGTATAACAATAACCGCTGTGATTCTGATTCTTTGCTTTTTTTTTTTTTAGAGACAGAGTCTCACTTTGTCACCTTTGGTAGAGTGCTGTGCTATCACAACTCACAGCACCCTCCAGCTCTTGGGCTTAGGCAATTCTCTTGCCTCAGCCTCCAGAGTAGCTGGGACTACAGGCACCCGCCACAATGCCCTGCTATTTTTTGTTGCAGTTTGGCCGGGACCAGGTTCAAACCTGCCACCCTCAATATATGGGGCCAGCGCCCTACTCACTGAGCCACAGGCACTGCCCTGATTCTGAGTCTAATTCCAGAACATTTTCATAACCCACCCCTAAAAAATCCTGCACTAATTAGCAATTAGTCCCCATCTTTCCTCTCCCCCCACTCCCTAGCTATTGTATTTTCCTACTCTAGGCATTGCATATAAATGGAATCATATAAAATGTGGCCCTTTCGGTTTTCTTTCTCTTACATAAATTTTTCACATTCTATTCCTGTTGCAGCATGCGTCAGCACTTTGTGCCTTTTAATAGCTGAACAATAGTCCATTGTATGGATCTGCCATATTTGTTTGTCTGTATATCAGTTGGTAAATATTGGATACTCACTGGGCTCTTTTGCTTTCTGAATATAGTTGTTTCTAGATCTGCTATGGACATTCATGTACAAATAATTTTCTTGGATATGTTTAAGTGGAATTGCTAAGCCATGTGATAATTCTATGTTAACTTTCTATGTTAACTCCAAATTTTTTTCCAAAGCAGTACCATTTCACATTCACACAGGCATGAGGGCTCTGTGTTTTCCACTTCCTTGCCAACATTTGCCGTTCATGTTGTTGCTGTTGCAAATCCTAGTAGGTGTGTAGCAGTGGTTTTGATTATCGTTTCCCTCATCACTAGCAATGTTGAGCATCTTCTCAAATGCTTTTTGGCCATCGGTATATCTTCTTTGGAGAATGTCTATTTGCCTTCTTTGCCCATTTTAAAATTGACTTGTCATTTTATGGATGAACTGTACGAGTTATTTATACATGCTAGATATAGGACTCATCCAATACACAATTTGCAAGTATTTTCCCCATTTTATGCATTGTCTTTACTTTCATGGTGAGGCATTTTGATGAAGTCCAGTTTATCTGTTTTTCTTTGGTTTCTTGTCTTTTGATGTCATCTAAGAAACCATCGCCTAATACCAAGGTCACAAAGATTCACACCTATGTCTTCCTGGTGCCAACTCAATTTCTAAACATTAGTGAATTGGTCACTTGTTAATTAGATCCTTTCCTGGTTTTGGTAACAGTGTGATGTTTGCTTCATAGAACATTGGGGGGGGGATTCCTTCCTTCTCAATTTTTTGGAATAGATTATGCAGTATAGGTACAAGTTCTTCTTTGAAGGTTTGATAGAATTGTGGTGGGAAGCCATCTGGTCCAGGGCTTGTTGTTGTTGTGAGCTTTTTTATTGTTTCTCCAATTTCAGTGTTTGATATTGGTCTGTTCAAGAGATCTATTTTGTCCTGGTTAAGTCTAGGGAGACTGTGTGATTCTTGCTATTGGTCTATTTCCTCCACATTGTCAAATTACTGGGCATAGATTTTTTTTGTAGTAGTCAGAGATTATCTCTTAGATCTCTGTGGTTTCTGTTGTTATTTTCCCTTCATTTCTGATTGAGCTTATTAGAGATCTTACTTCTCTCTTCTAGTTAATGTGGCCAAAGGTTTATCAATTTTATCTTTTTGAAGAACCAACTTTTTTTTTTTGAGACAGAGTCTCAGGCTATTGCCCTGGATAGAGTGCTGTAGCATCACAGCTCAAACAACCTCAAACTCTTCGGTTTAAGAGCTTCTCTTGCCTTAGCCTCCCAAGTAGCTGGGACTACAGGAGCCCACAACAATGCCTGGCTATTTTTTTTCTTATTGTTATTATTATTGTTTGAACCTAGCCTGGCCTGGGTGAGGTTCAAACGTGCCAGCCTTGGTGTATGTGGGACTACAGGAGCCCACCACAATGCCTGGCTATATTTTTTCTTGTTCTTGTTGCAGTTGTTGTTATTTGAACCTAGCCTGCCCTGGGCTAGGTTCAAACCTGCCAGCCTTGGTGTATGTGGCTGGTGCCCTACCCACTGAGCTACAGGTGCTGCCAGAACCAACTTTTTGTTTCATTAATTTCTGAATTATTCTTTTCTTTTCAATGTCATTTATTTCTGGTTTAATTTGAATAAATTAATCTTTTCTTCTGCTAGGTTTGGGATTGAATTGCTCTTCCTTTTCTATTTCCTTAAGATGATTCATTACGTTGCTGATGTGTGCTCTTTCTGTTTTTTGGAGGAAATAAATTTCCCTCATAAGACTGCTTTTGCAATATCACACAGGTTTTAGTAGCTTGTCGCTTCATTGTTGTTATGTTTAAGAAATCTAATAATTTCCTTTTTTATCTCCTCCTTGACCCAACTATCATTCAGTATAAAGTTGTTTAGTTTCCTTAACTTTGTATGGAGATGAAACTTTTTGTTGGAGTTGAGTTTTACCTTTATTCCCTGTGGTCTGAAAAGAAATAAGGTATAATTTCAATTATTTTAATGTTTTTGAGGTTTGACTTATGTCTTAGCATATGGTCAATTTTCAAGTATGATCCACGGGCTGATAAGAACATATACTCATTAGCTTTGGGATGGTATAATCTGTATATGTCTATTTAGCCGAGTTGTTTCAGGGTCACATTTAAGTCCCTGTTTCATTGTTTAATTTCTGTTCAGAGGATCTGTTCAGTTCTGTCAGAGGGGTGTTAAAGTCCCTAGATATTATGTTGCTGTAAGATATCATAATTGTTCAGACTAGGTAGGATTAATTTCATAAATCTGGGAGTATGTAAGTTGGGTGCATATATATTTAGAATTGAAATGTTCTCTTGTTGGCTTGGCCCCTGTAGCTCAAGTGTCTAGGGCACCAGCCACATACACCAGAGCTGGCAGGTTCAAATCCAGCCCGCCAAACAGCAATGACAACTACAATTAAAAAAAGAAGTAGCCAGTGTTGTGATGGAACCTGTGGTCCAAGCTACTTGGGAGGCTGAGGCAAGAGAATCACTTAAGCCCAAGAGTTTGAGGTTGCTGTGAGCAGTGACACCATAGCACTCTACCCAGGGTGACAGCTTGAGACTCTGTCTCAAAAAAAAAAAAAAAGGGAAATGTTCTCTTGTAGTATTATTCCTTTGACTAATATATAGTGGCCATTTTTGTCCTTCTTTACTTTTGTTTCTTTAAACCACTGTGTCTACAAATAAAATTCCATTCCCCCTTCCCTTTCTTCTGATTTCCATTTGCGCAAAATACTGTTTCCATCCCTTCACCCTGAGTCTTGTTTTGTCCTTAGGGGTTAGATTTGTTTGCTGAGGACAACATATAGTTGGCTTGTGCTTTTTTTATCGAATCAGTCAGCCTGTGCCTCTTCAGTGGGGAATTCAAACTATTCACATTTATTGAGAACATTATAAGTGTAGTGGAGCTCTGTTAAACTTGTTTTGTGAAAGTCTATTGCATAGTTTTAGTCCTTTCACCACTATGGAAGCTAGGGTTTGTCCTTTAGTGTAAAGGACAGGTCTGAGTACCACCTGTAGAGCTGGTTTTATTGTGGTGAATCTCCTCAATGTTTGCATATCAGTAAAAGATTTTATTTCTCTGTTGAATATGAAACTTAGTTTAGCAGGGTACGGAATCCTGGGCTGAAAATGTTTTTGTTTACGAAAGTTAAAGGTAGATGACCACTCTCTCTGGCTTAAATAGTTTCAGCTGAAAACTCCATTGTCACCCTGACAGATCTGTCCCTGTAGGCCAATTGGTGCTTACTCCTGGATGCTTGCACAATTTTCTTTTTCATTTTGACCTTGGCCAAATTCATTACAATGTTTTTAGGATATGCTTTGTTTGTATTGAAATAAACTGAGATTCACTATTCATCTAAAAGGAGCGTGTCAGGCTCTGCACCTGTGGCTCAAGCAGTTAAGGCACCAGCCACATACACCTGAGCTGGCGGGTTCAAATCCAGCCTGGGCCCACCAAACAACAATGATGGCTGCAACCAAAAATCAGCTGGGCATTGTGGTGGGTACCTATAGTTCCAGCTACTTAGGAGACAGAGGCAGGAGAATCACTTGGGCCCAGGAGTTGGAGGTTGCTGTAAGCTGTGATGCCACGGCACTCTACCCAGGGTGACAGCTTGAGGCTCTGTCTCAAAATAAATAAATAAATATTAAAAAATAAAAGGAGTGTGTCACAATATTTGGTGATGCTTGGGGAATTTTCAGTTATGATATCCATTGGTAGGCCTGCCATCCCTTAGGGTCAATTTTATTTCCCTTCTCAGATACCTATAATTCATGTGTTGTCCACTTCGTGAAGTCACATAATTTTCTAAGAAATTGTTCAGCTTTTACTCTATTCCTTTCTGCCTTTTTAAATGCCCTCATTAGCTCAAGAGCCTTATCCTCTAGCTCTGAAATTCTTTCTTCTCCATGGTTTAATCTGTTATTAATACTTTCTACTTCATCTTTAAGTTCCCTGAATGACTCCTTCAATTCCTTAAGCTCCAATATATCCTTCCTAATTTCATCATGTCTTTCATTTACTTCTTGGGTCAATTTTTGGATTTCCTTTTGGTTGTTATCTACTATCCCTTTAATTCCCTTCATCACTCTTGCTATCTATACTCTAAATTCCCTTTCTTTCATTTCCATAATTCCTTTATAGTTGGGATCTTCTGTGGTAGCTGCCTTGTGATCCCTTGGCGTAGGAAGGGAATTGATCTGTTCTGGTTTTTCATGTTGCCAGAATTATTTTTTGGTGGGTTATCTTCTTGTTTATTTTCTTCCCCTTTTTTCTCTTCTCCCTTCCTCTTTCCCTTTAATTTTCCTTGGTATCACTGTGCTTGGTATCAGAGTAGCCTCCCAGGCTCCTGGAGTCCCTGGCTATCTAACTGTGCCCTTGTGATGATGATTCCGGGCCAGATAATACAGTAAGAACTGGAAGGAGTCCCCTTTCCCTGATCTTCCTGAGAACAGCTGGTGAGGGGATGTCTCTAGTTCACCATCTTGGAGCCCTTAGACAGCATGGCTTTTGCCCACTTTTTAATGGGATTGTTTGAGTTTTTCTTGATTTATTTGAGTTCTTTATAGATTGTGGTTATCAGCCCTCTATTAAATGTATAGCATGCAAATATTTTCTTCCATTCTGTAGGCTGTCTATTCACTCTATTGATTATTTCCTTGGCTGCATAGATGCTTTTTAATTTAACTGAGTTCTGTTTGTTAATTTTTATTGTTGCTGTGATTGCCATTGAGATCATCTTCATAAATTCTTTGCTTAGAACAGTATGTATAAAAGGTTTTCCAATATTTTCTTTTAGAATTCTTATAGTTTCATTTCTCAGATTTAAATCTGTTCTCCATCATGAATTAATTTTTGTGAGTGGAAAGAGGTGTAGCTTCTGTTTCAGTCTTCTACATGTAACCCTCCAATTTTCCTAGAGCCATTTATTGAATAAGGATTCTTTTCTTCAGAGTATATTTTTGTCTGCTTTGTCAAAGATTAGATGGCAGTATGAAGATGGTTTTATATCTGGGTTCTCTGTTCTGATCCATAGATGTATGCCTCTGTTTTTATACCAATACTATGCTATTTTTATTACTATAGACTTGCAATAAACCTTGAAGTCTGATAAAGTGATGCCTCCCAATTTGTTCTTATTGCTTCAGGTTGCTTTGGCTATCTTGGGTCTTTTCTGATTACATACAAAGTGTAGAACTATTTTTCCTAGATGTTAGTATTTTAATGGGGATTGCATTGAATCTGTAGAGCACTTTGAGTAGTATGGACACTTTATCACTGTTGATTCTGCCGATCCATGAGCATGATACGTTTTTCCATCTGTTTATGTCCTACTGCAGGGCAGACTGAGCTAAAGTGAAAATAGCAGAACTGATGACTCCTTAGCCTATGCCAGTCTGCCACTTGGTCTTAGGCTCTTATTGCCAATAGATGAGCAGGTAAAAGTTAAGCTGTGATAAGGAAGATGAAGGACCCTAAAACTTGAAATGAGGATGACTGGCTACATGCTCTTGACCACCTCCTGGGCTGGTAGCAGCAGGCTATTCCTCTTGTAAAATAGACCCTTTCCTGATCCCTGAGACTATGCAGAAATCTCAGGTGAGGCGTACCAAACAATAGCATTTGCAAGATATGTCCCCAGCTCCCTTCCTGACTCTTCCAGAACAATAACTAGGATCAAATTATAATATAACCTGACTGGGGAAGAGGCACACAGACCTATGGGCATGAGCCCAAAATGTGAAGATCTTGTGATGTAATGCCCACCAAAAAAGACCCATTGCATAAGTACCCAATAACAAAGCCAACTGGATGACTTGGCCAGGAGATGTCAGTCAGCTTCCTCTTTGACACTCCAGTGCCTACACCATAGGCTTATATAGATGGAGAAGTCTTGGCATCAAATAGAGGCTGCGCATGACTCCAGTAGTACAGGCTCCCTGTCATCAAGACTGATGTAGCTGTTACCACTGTTATAGGTCCAACCTGCCAGCAGAGATCAAAGCTGAGACCCCACTTTGGTACCATCGCTTGAGGAGACAGGTTGATTTTATCAGACCCCCTTCAAGCCAGAAAGTACAGTGTATGATCAAGAGGCTCACTATGGCAAATGAGGCTGTGGACACGTGGCCACAGGACCCACTGTCTCACCACCCCGTTCAGAAGCTGCCAACCTGATAGAGTAGTGTAGTGGGGCCTCTCGAAGGTGAGGCAGAGCAGCAGTTTGGACATGGTGTTGTGGGGATAGGGTGCTGTCCCTCAGGATGCAGTGTATGCCTTCAGCCCATGGCTGCTTTATCGTGTTGTGTCCCCAGTAAGCAAAATATGGGAGCCACGAAGTCAAAAGAGTAGCGACTTTGCTCATTATCACTTTGGTGACCCACTTGTGAAATTCATTCTCCCATTCCTGCAGCCTTAGTTCCAGTGGGTCTAGAGGTCTCAGTTCCCAAGGGAGGCACTTCCTCTAGGGCATTGCTTCTCAACCTTCCTAATGCTGCAACCCCTTGATACAGCTCCTTATGTTGTGGTGACCCCCACCCATAAAATTATTTTCGTTGCTACTTCATAACTATAATTTTGCTACTGCTATGAATCGTAATGTAAATATCTGATATGCAGGATGGTCTTAGGCGACCCCTGTGAAAGGGTTGTTCTGACTCCCAAAGGGATTGCAACCCACAGGTTAAGAACTGCTGCTCTAGGGGATATAAGTAAGAGTTCAACTAAACCTGTACCTGCCATCTGCTGCTGCAGTTGGTCCTTTGCTGTACTTTCAAGTCATCCTCTCTCTCCTCTCTCTCCTACTCATTCTGGACCCCCCTCACCCCATCTGACACTCTGCGAGTGGCATGCATTGCGGGCATGCAGGACTCTTATAAGGCTCTCCTTCCTTTGCTTGTCCATTTAGAGCTACAGCTAGGTATGGGAGGATTGAGAGATGTCCCAGTGGATTGCCCGAGTGTCACATGTGTTCTCTCTGCCTTTTTGAAGTAGCAACTCTCCCTCCTCATCATGATCAGGACTTCTCGCAGTGTGATAACAGTTTTCTTTGCCTGCTGGTCCACTGGAAAGAGAACAAAGTGATAGGACTCTTCATGCCGATAGGGATGAGACCTGGGGAGTGGGGCAGGGGAATTTTCCTAAGTACCTACCCAGTTTTAGATGGCCAGTCAGAACAGTGGGATGCTGTTTCTAATGCTATTGATTATTAGCCTCTCTCTGGAAGCTGGCAGTGAAAATTAAGAATTAAACTAATAGCTGTTTGGCAGACCCAGGCTAGATTCAAACCCGCCAGCTCTGGTGTATGTGGCTGGTGCTTTAGCTGCTTGAACCACAGGTGCTGAGCCAGAAATGCATGATTTTTTAAAAGTTGGAGCCATACTAAAGTTTCCGTGGCTTTATATTTTAATTTTATCAAAAAATTTCCACTAAATCTCTAATGAAATGGGTGAGGCTTTGAATGACCCCAGATAGACTTGTCCTTCACTTCTGGCACACACCTTTGGGCCTGTTCTAACCCAGAACAAATTGAGGGCAGCTTGATGTTGAGCTAGGAGGTAGTTTCCCAGTAGTGAAGTTTCTTTGCCTCCAGCTCCCAGCAGCCCAGAGAGTCTAAGACAGCCTCCTCAGACAGTTCTGGAAGCTGGCAGGGACTTTGACAATAGAAATGCATCAAAAGAAATGTGCCCTGAGAATATGTAGACTCTGAAAGCAATTAATTGAATGCCTAGGAATGATTCCCTCCTTCTTGGCCAAAGACAGGCTTGTAAGTGAAATAGACACTTCAGTTACAGACCAGCCTAGACATCCACGTTTATTCTCTGGGTCATTAGCAAAAGATCTTAATCCAGCTTAGTAACACTTGAAACATTCTAAAGCTTTCTCCTGTTGTGAGCTCTGAAGAGCTATCAGGATGGATGAGGCAGAATTAACAGCACAGCACAATGATAAAGCACTCTGAGATCTTTCAAACCTAGGCTGAAACCCAGCTTCATCTCTTTGGATGAGCTACTTGGCCTCTTTGTGCTTAAGTTCTTTTTATCATTACGAAATAAAGGTAAAACTATACAGTTTTGCTGTGAAGATTAAATGAGATGAAGTTCTCAGGCTAGTGCCTACAGCTCTGTTGGCATGTAATTCTAAGCAAATAGTTATCCACTGTGCCTCCAAAGGAAGAAAAGGAAAGTCCAGGAGTTTAGTCATTACTTAAAGGCAAGTCTTACTCGCCTACTCGCAAGTAAAAATGATACACTTTAATTCGTGTGATAGAGATGGTCCTTAAAAGTTTGTACACGTCAAGAATGTGTAAGAATAAAACAAGTAGGTAATAAAAATAAATTTTTTAAGCTACACATACTTGTAAGGAATAGAGAAAAAACTAGCTCAAAAGAAAATAATAGTTTGCCCATTTAGTGTCTATAGAATAAGTAAGAGCTGCTGCTGAACTGGCAGGGGCTACCCTGGTCTATTTGTGCCCTCTAGTGGACACCAAGGGAAAAGCCATGACTTTGTTTTTAAAGTCATTTTTCTTTTTTTTTTTTTTTGAGACAGAGCCTCAAGCTGTCACCCTGGATAGAGTGCTGTGGCATTCACAGCTCACAGCAACCTCCAATTCCTGGGCTCAAGCAAGTCTCTTGCCTCCGCCTCCCAAGTAGCT